>JAOWBP010059512.1:0-38677 GCA_028571105.1 Tragopan temminckii
GGGCGGCCAACCAGCCGGCGGAGCGCGGCCCGGCGCTGTCCGCGGTGCTGGCGCCGCCCGGGCTTCTGGCGCCGTCTCCGGTCCCGGCCCGGCTCCGTGAGGATGATGCAATCGGCGTCGCCCTCTGCGCTCCCGTCCCCGCGCCGCTGAGCGGAGCGGATCCGAGCAGAGCGGCGCAGCGGGGCGCGGGAGCGGCGCGGCGGGCGGACATGGGAGAGCCGCGTTCCGCGCTGCCCCGGCGGCTGCGGGAGTCGCTGGAGCATCTCGGTCCTTAGCGCGGGCTGCGGGGTTTCTGCAAGTCATCTGAGGCAGCGTCCCCCGCAGCGCGTTCCCCGCTCTCCCTTGGCCCCGCTCTCAAGGAACCCGATCGGATTTATTTGGGATTTTTGCGCTTTTTTCCCCCCTTCCCCTTTGTGCTGTGTGTATCGTTTTCTCGTCACCTGACATGGTTAACTTTCTTCGTGACTCGGTTTAACTCTCGAGATCTACATGAATGTTGTTAAGAGCACTTTTCTTGCCTTTGCTGTCCCTTGCTGGGATCGGATCTGATACTATCTGGACTCTATGTGCCTGTATGTGTGTTCTGAGTGTCTTGAAATTTTGCTTTCCTTTACAAGAGCTATGCATTATTTGTAACCAAGGTAAGAGCTGATGTTCTCGATGTCTCATCTGCATGTTTAAATTAGATGTTTGTTTGAAGATAAACTATGTGTATTCTTTAAACTGCAGGTTCACACCAGGTCGTTCCATTGATTAGTATTTCTGGAAAAGAAGGGGGAGAACTTGGAAAAATTAGATACATTTAGCAGGAAGGCTAACAGCTTCCTAGAATGAGTTGTTTTTCTCTACTGCAATTGCTGGCATGCCTAAGACGTTAATTTGAATCTTATTTTGTTTTCCCTTTTAGAAGACCAGTGAATTACCGTAGGCTGGGCTTGACCTTGATTTTGATGGCTTTGTTGGAAGATCTAATGATGTGATTGTGTTTCGTGAAGGGATTTTTCTCCAGCCCCAATGGCTTAGGATATAAGACACTTCTATCACGCTATTACTTATGGACAATTCAGATATTTTTTTAGGCATAACTTTTGGGGTTTTTTTTCTTTCCTTACTTCCCCTTCCCCCCCATTTCTCCTTAATGCTGGGAGCCTTATTCTAGACTTTGATGTGACTGACCATCCTCCTGCTCCGTGCTGCTGTTTTCTTTTTTTAAAGTACAATGGCACTAAGTGGCAACTGCAGGACTTACCTCCCTGCCCGGGAGCAGGGCTCTGGGCTGCAATCCTTCCCAGAGGTTGTGGAGCTAAACGTGGGTGGCCAGGTTTACTTCACTCGCCACTCCACCTTGGTTGGCACCCCTCACTCCTTGCTGTGGAAAATGTTCACCCCAAAAAGAGACACAGCCAACGATCTGGCCAAGGACTCCAAGGGAAGATTCTTCATTGACAGAGATGGTTTCCTTTTTCGCTATATTCTGGACTATCTCAGGGACAAACAAGTTGTTCTGCCTGACCACTTCCCCGAAAAGGGAAGGCTCAAGAGGGAGGCTGAGTACTTCCAGCTCCCAGACTTGGTCAAACTCCTGACTCCTGATGACAGCAAGCAAAGCCCCGATGATTATTGCCACAGTGACTACGAAGAGGTTTCCCAAGGCAGTGACACGAGAATATGCCCCCCTACATCTCTCTTACCATCAGATCGAAAGTGGGGATTCATTACCATTGGGTACCGGGGGTCATGCACTATTGGCAGGGAGAGCCAAGCAGATGCCAAATTCAGGAGGGTCCCAAGGATTTTGGTTTGTGGAAGGATCGCTTTGGTCAAAGAGGTCTTTGGAGAAAGTTTGAATGAAAGCAGAGATCCAGACAGAGCTCCAGAAAGGTACACCTCCAGGTTTTATCTCAAGTTCAAGCATCTGGAGAGGGCTTTTGACATGTTATCTGAGTGTGGATTCCACATGGTGGCCTGCAACTCCTCTGTGACAGCGTCCTTTGTCAATCAGTACACTGATGACAAGGTCTGGTCCAGCTACACTGAATATGTCTTCTACCGTAAGTACGAGACATTTCTGAGGGAAACGTAACTGCCTGTTTGAAGCCTGTCTCTTCTGTTGACTGTGCAGTTTGCAAAGCATGAGAAGTGCAGATTTCTTTGTATCTGCTGCAGATTGGAGCTTTATTTTGATCTGAGGTGATATGCTTCAGTTTAAGCTTTCAAACTATAAGGTCGGGCTGAACTCTGTGGCTTGGTCTTGGCTAGGTGGCAGCACAGACTGCCAAAAGCACCCCATCCCTGTGCCTGAAGGATGCTGCTGTCTCTGGCTGTGTAAATCAGCCATCTGACCGCCTTGCACACTTCTTGAGTGCAAGCAGGATGCAATGTAAGCCCTGCAAACACGCTGCAGATTTAATTACAGAAAACCTTCACACTGGATTTAATTTTCATAGGTAATAGCTGCTTGATAATATCAAGCATAGCCAGCAAACCATCTGTCAACACTCCTGACACACTTACATGCAGAGAAGGGAAAACAAAATCCTGTCCCCCTGGCTGCTTTTCAACAGGGAGCCTTCTCAGATCCAACTGATGTGCTCTGAAATGAGGGCTTGGAGCAGAGAGAGGCGAGTTGCTGTGCCCTGTTACGCAACATGCCTATGAAAAACAGTCCTCATAATGAGAAGTATCTGCCCTGCTTACTGCAATCACATCGGATCACATACTGTTGTGGTAATTTTAGCTGATCGCTCTAGCAGGCTCATTAACTTTCTAAGTTGATATTCAGGTAGAGGCACTGTTACCAATGGAAACATGAGGACGATTTTGATTCTATATCAGAAAATCATTCCTCAGCTGCTATGCATAAATGTGCAAGAAGTTCATGAGGACGTTCTTCTCCATTTTCATCTCGAGAGGGTGAAGAATGGAGCATTTCACTGGTCATTTGTACAAATGGGCTTTAGCTAGCTGCAGCTTTGGGCGAAGGGATTTAAAGAGGGATAAAAATTGCTTAGCCTGCAGACCTACTGCGCTGTGTGCAACACTTACATTTGGCAGGCTTGGTAATGTGGAGAGCTGACAAAAGTTTTAGATGAAAGATGATATATCAGGAATTGAGTTGCTTTGTGTAATGCTGGATTGAGTGCCATCTACTCGTGTCTCAGCTCCACAGGCAGCCCTAATCTGCTTATGTAATGATGCTTAAGTTAGCATCCTGAAAAGCCATATGTATTTTTGACATGCATAGATTTACTTAAAATTAGTTTTCTAGATGGATTTCTTATCTAAATGTTCAAAGGTCTTGGATCAGCTTATATGCTAACAAGGATGAATGATTGTTGTCCTTTTCAACCCAGGCCATTCTATATTTGAAGATCAGTGTCTTGTGCAAGACGGAGGAGAACAATTTGTGTAGATAGATGAATTAGAATGAATTATTAAAGTATAACATCGGAAAAGTTTTTAATAGGCCCAGTGTTTTGCTAATTGAAGGGGATAAAAGTAGGCTTGACAACAGTTATCAAACATGGACTAATAACTTCCATGTTACTCACATTTTTACCTTCAAGGATTGCTCATTGCTTCCACATCATTATGGCTAAGGTAGCAAGATAAGAAGAACCTCACAGACTTTGGACAGTGAAACTTCAACAAGCTTCACAAAATCTTATCTCACTAATGCAGAGAACTCCAAATCCAATAAAAGTGCTGTTAGAATGGGAAAGTTTAACGTGGTGAAAGGGTGATATAGGAATGCAACAGCAAAGGGACTGGTGCAGATAGGATGATATTTCAAAGGGAAGTAAAGGTGCTCACCTGTCTCTGGAGTTCTAGGCTTGTGGGAAAGACTCCACCAGAGAGGGATCTCCAGAAAGAGATCCATGCCCTGGGGGCAGTCAGCCCTTAAATGGGGTCTAGGAGAGGTGCAGCCAGGCTGCAGCCCTTCCAATCACACAGCTGAATTGCCTTCACCTGTGCTCCCAGGGCTGACCGGGTCCTTTCCCCAGGTGCTCAATCAGTGGTTCAGGCCGTGACTCAACAGTTCTCGTACAAGTTCCTGGAAAGGTTTACCCAGTTCAATAAGTTCTGTATTTGGCTCATGCCAATTTTGTGTATTTTTGACACTGATGCTTTTTCAAAGATGGGTTTTTTGGAGGATCCTTTCCTAGGCAAAGCAAGGACTGTGATTCTTTTGTATCTTGACCCAGATGTCTCTGTTATTCTTCATGGTGGTTGCTGCTCGCTCTGACAGAGCTGCTGCTGGGTTGCAGGGCTCACCAGCAGTGTGTGTGGGGCTGGGCTGCAGCAGAAGGGCAGCACAGTGCCTCCAGCATTCACCTGTGGCAGCAGAAGTCCCTTTCCAAATTTTCAGGAGCCATATCTTTTTAAACTTTGAGGACCAATAAAATTGACATCTGGCTTTTTAGTGGAACATTACAACTTCTCTGCAGCTGTTTAGTCATAATTATTTAATTAGAAGCTGCCAACTGTGTCTGTATAAGGATGAATTCATCAAGCTGTTGTGATCAGGTTAATGGTTCTAAGCATGGGAGGTGCCTAATACAACTGGATAGAGAGGTGCGAAGGTGTTTTCTGCAGAGCAGCTTAGTAGCTCATGTGAAATGTGCAATTGAGGGTGTCCAGAGCTGGGGAAGGATGATTGTTTCCAAAGGAGAAGGAATAGAATGGGGCAACAATGTTTTGATGCACCAAATGCATTGTGTGCTCCAAATACTCCTCAGGAAGTACATTTCTGTGGTGACTTGAAGATAAAGACCATTCTTCGTGTACAAATCCTTCTGAAAGCAAAGCAGATGGGCTAGTGAGGATGTAAATCGTGCAGCTATTCACGTGGGCACAGTGTGTGCTATTAACAAAATTGGACAATTAATATTGTATGACATTTTCCCCCCTTGTTCAAGTTCGGACGCTCCTACAGCTAATGGGAGATTCGTGTTCTCTATGGAAGAGATTTTCCCGAAATTCAGGGCACGCAGGGAGTACCCAGAACAGCAAACCTGCAGCTGTTTTGCTGAGTGGGTGGTGAGATGGGCTGCAAAGCCTGCACACAGGATGACAGTGCAATCCTGGGAGTGCAGCTGGGCATCACTCCAGTTTCAAATAGGCCGAGGCAAAGGAGGATTTGGAGACAGGCAGTGCGGGTCCATTAGGCCCATAATTAAGCAGTTCTTTGAAACGTGGTAGCTTTGCAGTGGGTAGGCAGGAGACACAGCCTGTGCATCTGCTCGCAGGTGGAGTTCTGCACATGCATTTTCTTTCCTTCCAGATTCTCTTATGTCAAGGAATTTTTAAAAAATTAACACTTAAGGTTGGGTTTCTCAACTGAACATTGTTATGTTTTTCTCTACTGTTTTTTCAATGATCTTGAAGCAAAGCCCCATCTCCAAACATTCCTTTTTGATGAGGATTATCGCCTGTGCTTGGATTTACATTTTAAAATGTTTTCAACCTTTACAATGGAATGAATCAAAATTGCTCACTGGCACAACTGGTGAATGTGGGGGGTGGTGGTGTTAAAGCATATGGGCTGGCTCAGCCAGGTCCTATCCCTGACAGCGGCAGAGGCAGGCTCTTTCTCACCTCCTCCCATAACCTACACAGCAGCCCTTTTTGCTTGGATCCCAGCACAAATCATTGCCAGGACTGCTGGTGACAGTCCTGCACATGCACGCTGTGAGTGCCAGAGTGCAAAATAACAGGTTGGGAGTGGAGGAGGCTTTGGCTTCAGGCAGCAGGTCAGCATCACAGCTGGGTGCATGCATGTGTCTGCAGTGCATCATGGCAGTGGGATGGGATGGGGAGAAACTGCAGCACAGCCTCACCATGTATTGCTGTTTCCCCCCAGAATCCTGATGTCACATCCCTTCCTTCTCTCTGCGTTTCTCCCCATTATGGCTGCTCCCCAGAGCAGCTCATGGTACAGAGGGGAGGCTTTGATGCCAGCATGTCACGTCAGCCCCTGCCCCTGCTCCCAGTGGCTGCGGGGTGCACCATGAGGAGCCGGTTGCCCTCTGCTCAGCTGGAGCAATGAAGGAGGTGAGAGGAGAGCTGCTAGGCAAAAGGGAGCAAATATAGAAGTACAGATGGAGAAAAGAGATAGAAAATTCACACTCAATCTGGAGGAGAAAGAACTAGGGAAAAGATGGAGGTACTGACAGCTATACCAGGGCGTGGGGAGGGAGGATTTGTTAGGAGCATCAAGCCGTCAGTTTATCACAAATGTTTCTCTGCAACAAGCAGGTGGAGACGGGTTGAGAAAACCTCCTTCAAGTTCACTACAGAAAAGAATGCAGAGATTTAGACAGATGGCTGTCCCTGGCCTTCCTGAGGCCATTTTCCAAGTCTGAGCAAGTGTGAAAAAAATGGAACAACTGGCCTGGTTTCTTACGCCTCGCCTTGTGCAGGCCACTTCACATCTTTCAGAGCAGCTCGAGCACCTGCAAATGACGCAAGGGAACTGTGAGGTATTCCTGGCAGTGGAGCTCTGAAAGGAAAAAATGACTTGACAAGGCTCTTGCTCCTGAAGGTCGTGCACTGCCTCCAGCACAGGGTGCTTTTGGCCCTTCTCGCCTTTCTCTTTCAAGAAGATGCTGGTTGTGTGTGGTTGTCATTTGCCTGGTAGGAGGCTGAGATATTTCTGAAGTAGGTTTTGGGTTTTGCTGGGGTAAACAGATGAGTTCTGTTGGGTGGGGCTGGGCAGGAGGAAAGGTGAATGCCAGAACGTCCACAGCAGGTCCTGTAGTACATGTGAACAGAGCTGAGAGATCGCACGCTGGTGTACGTGTGGCTGACTCATAAATGAACTGCGTGGTAAAAACTTGACTAACAAGACTGAATCCTCTTGTACGGGGACACCCACAGCTCTGCTGTCAAATGGTTAGATGTGGAACATGAGTATCGCCTATTTTCCTACATCTTTAAACTGATACCATTTTATGTTCTAGTAATTTGTTCTGTTTTTAAACTGGTAAAGAAGAAAATGACCCCAAAGATAACAGAATAAAATCTAATCCAATGAATTATGCACCCTTCCTTTCCTGTTGACAGGTGTTGTTGGTTTCCAGGTAATTATTGCCATCGTCAGTGAATCTGGTCCACCTTGCTGAGCAAACCTCTCTGAATTCTCACATGGATGCTCGTCTGCACATGGCGGGGGTGCAGAGCAGCGTGCTGGGCTTGTTAGTGTGTTTGTGGGTGTATGAGAACCTTGCTGTCAGCTTTTTTGGTCATATTTGAGTGTTGCTTGATGCTTTCCCATTTTGTCGTGGCCTGCATATGTTGTCAGTCTGATTAGAGTTATTCCATAGATGAAAAATACTATTGGAAACCAATAACAGTAAATCTGATTCTTAGATTAGTCTAAGAATCTTCAGCTCAGTGGACAACTGAAGCACAGCTCAGTAAAAAAGATAGGTTGGATATAGAGCTGTGAGTTCATTCTAGTGATGTACAATAGTGATGTTCAGGAACTTTGGGTACTGCCCTGTGTCCCTTCCCAGTGCTCATGGCATGGCTGATTGTTTCCCATCCCTTTTGTATGATCTGCATCGATCTGGATGTTTGTTATAGATGTTTGGCATGGATATGTAGATCCGTTATCTTGCTGCTCCAAGGAACACTCAGTGGTGCACATCTTCCCCCGCTGCAACCCCTGCTTGGCAGCCTGACAGATTTCCTGCCCAGAACACTGCTCCATCTGTCCCACAGTTCCACAGGCTTCTGCACACAGTGGACTGCTGAGGTCATGCAAGGAAACCAGTGCTATGGCTGAGGCTTTGGCCTGATTAGGTTGCTCAATGTTTGTGGTTTTCCTGTCTTTTCAAACCTCCTGGAGGGCTGTGCAGACTCAGTGCTGTACAAATAGGGGAGAAAACGAGGATATTTGCACCGGGTTGGATGGTCCCAGCAACCTGTCCTGCTGCAGTGGGCAGGGGCACCTGGAGGCGGAGTCCTGTAGGGTCTGTCCTGTGCTGCTCCGCAGGCAGGGAAGGGCTGCAGCACGCAGAGGGGTAACCGAGTGGCCATGTAGGACAGCTGGCCCTGCACTGCACCCTGCAGCTGGGCAGCTCGAGCTGGATGCTATCTAAGAGTGATATACACAAGATCCCACTGAACCATTCCTGTAGGTGGCTGATCAGAGGAGGGTTTTACTGTAATAAACGGAGGTACATGTCTGTATGTAGCAGCCTGGTGCTGCTGGTCTGGGGCCAGAGGGCAGGGAGCACTGCCCACCATGGCTCAGGGGACAGCTTGGCAAATGGGTACGTGGGGCTGCAGAGCTGGAGGGGAAGATGTCACAGCTGAGAGTGAAGGGTTCTCCCAGCAGCCACTCTGCAGCCTTACTCTGCCTGATGGGTTCAAATCTTAAAACTTGCTGTTACTTAGGGAAAACAAAATCAGAAAGAGCAAGCAGTGTAAATATGAAAACATAACGCAGATATTGCCATTCAGTGAATATCAGCAACATATTGTATATACAGACAAACACTTCCTTGCAGCAGGTTGGTTTTTTGGTTTTCTTTTCAAGTCATCCTGGATTTGTTTAAATTTGTAACCACAACATTTTCTCAGTTTCTTCTCCTTTTTTTTTCAGCTTTTCAAGTTCAAGGCTTACATACAGTAAATATAGAGACAAGAAGCAAAATCTAAATTACATCTTTGAAAAGAGTAAGAGTTATCTCTTATGAATCTTACTCAAAATGATTTTTTTTTTTTAAGGGAGAAAATAGACCTAAAGGAGTTAGACTTGTGGAATTGCTTTAGTTGCTTCTGAAGTGTAATGGTGAATGAGTTGGTTGAGTGATTTTGCCCAGCTGTTTTCAAAAGGCATGCTCAAGCTAATATTGGAATAAAATAAAACATTTGTGCCATTATCATACAAGCTAATGTTAAACCAATTGCTTCAATTCACATGTTTCAGATCTACTAAGTTAGGGTGAGTCTTAAGGAGTAATGGATGCGGAGCTTTAAACCTGGTGGTGTAATTGAGCTGATTATTTGGTGACCTGAAGAGTGCTGAACACCTGCAATGCTTTGCAAGTCCATATAGATTCAAATCTGATGGCTCAAATGTTGTGTCCAAGACGGCACAGAAGATAACATCTCATTTTACCGGTCCAGTGTAGGAGACTGGATTTATTTCAGAGCTAATGGCCCTCAGTGAGGCCTTTGTAAGAACTTTGAACTTCTCTTTTGGAGTCAGAGGTCCTTGGTTTTATCTCTGCTAGTAGGAGCTGGATGGATAAAGTAGGGGAGAGCGACAGCAGTGTACCATGCAGGCTGTTTTCTAAATTAGTTTCTTGTATTAGTTTTCTAATCATATGTCTTTTTAAGTGAGAAGCCCGGGGCTGTGATGATACTTTTTACATTTCAATAGCTGGTTATGAACGTTGTTGAAATACCCATAAATATAAATTGTTTGATTGGAATGTGTTCCTGTTGACCACTTTGTATTGACTGCCTGTCGTGTAAAATACCCTTCTGTCCTTAAGTGAGCGTTGGTGTGAGCACTGTGCAGCTGTAAGAACTGTATGGGCTTTGGAAGTTAGTTCGTAAATTACTGCTGCTAAAAAATTGTTAGCACTTCTTCTGTCTACTAACAAAGCGATCAGCAATTTGTAGAAGCTCATTGATTAGCTGCTAAGGCAGCTAAAATATTCCCTTACCCAAAATAGAGTGGAGAAATCGGTGTCTGTCTTGCTTTGTAAATCCACCCGAAAACATGGTGAGCACCAACTGCTGCCGTGCTTGGTCGGTGGGGAGCTCGGTCTGGCATCCTGCTGCCCTGGGGAGCACTGGGACAAATCCAACAGCCCCAGATGTTTACTTTCAAACATGATCACGAGTTGGAGTTTTGGGTTGTGTTTGTAGAATGGGATGACTCGGGAGGAGAGCAGCAGGACAGGCACAGTGCCTGGCGGAGCACAGCCAGCTGTAGGCACAGGGCGGCAGTGCCCTGCTCTGTGCACACCTTTGGCCAGGGCTGGGAGCCTGGCTTGTAGAAAAGTTTCTTCTCTTTTTGGAGGAGTCTTATTTTAAGAACTTCAGATTGAATTTCTATCAAAATGAATCAGAATATATTTTTGCACCAGAATTAAATCAGGCTGAAATAGAACCCGGAGGAACGTGCTGATTTTGACTGAATATTGCACTTTAAATATTTTGAAGGCCAAAAACTCAGAGCAAAATTTTACTGAGCAAAAACATGCCATCAGAGAGCCTGAAAATGTGTTTATTTGTGCTCCTACAAAGAGAATTTTATTGATCTTTTCTCGGCTCAGGGTTTGCACCAGTAGTGTGGGGAAGTTCAGCATTTTGTTCCATATAGGAACAGAAGGATTGCAGAGGCTGAGCTCAAGCCTGGAAGGCAAAGGCAGCTTTTACAAATGCACTCTTTGCATATTCACATGAAAATGTGGAAACGGGTCATCAGCTAAACTAAATGCAACACCTGTATGGATAATTGGTGCTTTCGTATGAAGTTTGTCAGTTCTCGCCCTGTGGAGACTCGCAGACCTGCAGCAGGCTGTTCATGGGGAGCGTCAGGCCCCTCTCTCACCTCCCTCCACCAGGCTTTGCACACCGCTGCTCCGGCTGCTGTGCCCAAGTAGATTCCCTGCAGCACACTGAGGTGTGCTCATGTTTGCTATCGGCAGGAACAGACCCGGGATCAAACTGAGCCTGGATGCAAACAGGAGCCATGGCTCCCACAGCACCCGCCTCTGCTGGCGGAGCTGGATGCTGTTCTTTCATTCATTTCTCTTCCAGACTGCACCCTGTGCTGCTGAGCTATTTCTTGGTTTGGGCTGGGTGTTACAGATGAGATGAGCTGAACTGATGCAGTGCTACAGATCTGCATCCTACAAAGAGATGAGGTTGTTGAAACCCAATCCAAGCTGACAGTTCAAACCCCCTGTGGGGCCTGAAACCAAATTCTGGATCTAAACATCTTCTCCTTTGGGAAAAATTGCTGCATGAAAACACGGCAGTTCAAAAACAGAAAGATAACAACAAAAGGAAATAAAAAACCATCGGCTTTGCAGAGCGGCTGCTCCGCTGTGTGCCACTCTGAGCAGCGCTGGGCACTTTGTGCCGCACGGGGCAGAGCGCAGGGCTGGAGGTTCTGCAGAGAGAACTTTTGCTGAGGGCTTCAGCACAAACTGCACCTGCCTGAAGCGTGCCTGAACCCAGCGACAGATTGCGGTGTGTGCGCAGGCGGGCGCCTTCCCCCAGGTGTGTGGGACGCTGCCTCCTCACCGCCGCCCGCTAATGGGCACGTGGGAAACCAGTCATTTTCTGGATGAAAGCTAAAAGCTACATGGCAGACAGTAAATAAATAATTGCAGGGAGCTATCGCACATAGATTTCTTTGAGGCACAGAACTTAATTAAATTTCATGCTCACGCTCACGTAGTTCCATTGATCAGGAAACAAACGTGTGCTATGTCTTGGAGATTTACTCGCCCGGCAGCGTTCTGCCCTCCTCCCCTCTCCTGTGCCAATTTCATTCACTCTACATCCTGCAGTGCTGAAGGAATGCGTCTCTATTTTTCTTTCTTGAAGAAATTGATCCTAAGACATAAAGAACATGATATGTGCTTTGTAACTATACAGGATTGCTAAGCAAACCCCTCCCCAAAATGGAAGAAGGCTTGACGGGTACTACATTCATTTCCATTTTACAATGGATTTTTTCCCACTAGGACCAATAAAATTTATGTGAAAGCTTTCAATAGCCTCTCTAGTACTAATTAGTTAAAAGATGGCGTAGATCTCGCTGGGCTCATTTATCAAGGTAGAGGTTTTTTTAGACATTTCACAAAACTTATTTTGCCACCAAATTCAAACTCAACCTGAATTCCCAGTGCTGATCATTGGCCCTTCACTGGGATCTCAGCACCTGCTCCTTGCCCCAGCACAGAGCTTGAGGTGCTGCAGCCTTCCCAGCAGCCCCACTGCACGCTGCAGTGAGCAGCCCTGGAGCAGCACCGGCTGGCTAGAGCCATGCACAGTGGTGATGGACCTCTCTTTGGGGAGGGCTTTGTCGGAGCAGCAAGCTTCAGAGGATGACATTGTGCTTCTGGCACTGAGAACGTGGGAGTGCATCACAAAGAGCGTGATAACTGGGTGAAGGAGGGTCTTCTTCCCTGTGCTCTGCCCTGGGAAGGGTACATCTGGAGCACACAGCACAGCGTGGGGCTCCCCAGCTGCAGGCAGGTAGGGATTGCTGGCGAGAGCCCAGAAGAGGGTGCAGAGATGGGGACTTGGAGAACCTCCTCATGTGGACAGGATGAGAGCCCCAGGGCTGTTCCCTTCTGGAAGAGGTCCCTTCCAACCTCTATGGTTTTGGGATTCTATGACTCTCGGACATGCTGTGATAATCCAGGGAATGTGTCCTCCATGCCCACCAGACCCAGACATCCCACCTGCACCTGCTGAAGGCCCCCCACCAGCTCTGCACATTCTCCTTTGCTGGGCTGCTGAGTTCTGCTCCCGGGGCTGCTTTTAGCTCCCTGCCTCATTTAGGCATGGCAGGGAGCTGTGGGTGAGTGAGGAGACTGCCGTCCTCGCTCACGTAACTGTGATTTGGCATATTGGTACAGTATTAAAATTCCAGTTGAACAGATGGTGTCAGGATTTTAACTTATGCTTATGAGATGCAGATGGTCCACGTAGTGAACTTGTACACCAGCTATTTTTATTTTGAACAGGTTAAGAACAAATTACTTTTTGACTGTTATTATTGCTCTCCTCATCGCTTCTTCTTTTTCTGTGTGTGCATGCACACGTGCCCATGTTCTCAAAATCTCTTTTCCTCGTAAATTGAAAGCACCCTGCTCGGCCCACAGCCCCTCTCTGTGTGGCTGCCTTCCCCCAGCTGCCCCTCGCTTCCCCTCAGACACACACAGAGCAGAGCTGCAGGAAGGGGCAGCTCTGCACCCCACTGTACCGCACCGCATTGTGTCCCCAGCAGCGTTCTGCAGAACCACCCACGTGCATTTCCCACACTGCTCTCTGGCTCGTGTCTGATGCTCAGAGAAGGACTCATGCACGTGCCAGCCTTTGTCCTGCCAGGGCCTGTAGTTCACTGTGGCTGCTCAGTGGGATCTGTTTAGTGCTGCTGCCGACTGCCTCTGCCCTACACTCCACCCACACATGCCGTTGTGCTTCCATCTGGCTCCACTAGCACAGGCTGGTAATAAGCAGCAGGGAAGAGGCTCTGCTGCTCTAGGTCTTCTTGTTCCCCAGATGTCTTCAGGTGATGTGGGCTCCAGAGCTCACCTGACATCCTTTTTTCCCCATCTCCTTATCTTTTTTCCTTCTGAAGTTCATCGGTACAGTGCTCCCATCCCTGGACTGAGAAGGCATTATTACCCAGCTCACTGCTAACCTGGGAGTGCATGAGCTCTGCCTGTGGTCAAGTGATGGGACAAGCAAAAATAAATCTTCATCTATTGCCTGTCCTTGATGCATTTCACATTTACATCCTGGCAATAACGGCTGAGAGGTTTCCACGAAAGATGATGAAAACATATGGCAGGAGGGCAAAGCCGACAGCTGCAGGTGGAGGCATGATCAGGTTCATTTATTCTTCCCTCATACCTGCTGTCATTACTCAGTGCATTGCATGCAAACAGCAAGCATCACAGTGCCTGTCAGACCCGCAGCCTTCAGGTGCTGCTCCCACCCCAAAAAGCTGCGGCTGGAGCAGGGAGTGATGCCCAGGCGGTGGTGGGGGCCTCCCCAGGACCCCTCCTCTCCCACCCCATAGCTGTGATGCACCTAGGGCTCTCAGGATCTCCTAGAGCACAGAAATTGTAGCCTCCTACCTATTACTGATAATTAGTATTTTTCAGTTATCCTGGCCGAGATGATGCTGAGCAACCCAGTGGTGCCAGGGTTGTTTTAGCACCCAAAGAAGTGGCTGCCTGGCCCCGCTGGGTTAGGGAAGGCCATACGGAACTGCTCCTATTCTGCAGCTTTGTGATACTCACATCCTGATGGGGGTGGGATGAATAATGAATATTTCATGAAAAGCCATTACAAGACTGTATGTGAAGCAGCTGACATCACTGCACATGCACTGATGCTTCCTCACTGCGGCCAGTATGTTTTTCCTGTGCTATTTTTACCAGAATGGGGAGAAGCAATTGGACCACGACGCATCCCCCAGCTGCCTGCCTTTCCCCCAGGTGCAGAAATATCAGAGCTGTGTTGCTGCTTCTGAGGGAGGGGATGAAAGAGCTCTGTGCTGATTATGCCTTGCACTTTGTCCATGGCCTTCAGGAACCACTGCTCCCCTGCACATCTGGCCCAGCACAGAGCATGTTCAGGCTCCTCTGTGCTCCCAGAACTGCTCCTGCAGGGCAGAGCTATATGGAGCAGCCTGGGAGAACCAGTGACAGAGGCACTGCAAAGCTGTGGCTTTGAATAGATTTGAAAGAAGCAAAATATGTGAAATATTAGCTGGAATGCATTTACTCAGCTGTGGTGACAACTTCAGTTACATGCTGTAATTTTTGTTCGCAGCTTTACAGAGCCACGGCTATAGAACAGATTAAGTGTTGTTTAAAAAAATGATCAGAGGTTTTGTTTGCAATCATGCTGTAACTCTTCCCTAAATACGGGAAGCGTTCTAAATTGGTTTGTATTGATAATGGCATTGTAATGCCTTTTCTTGCTTGTACAGATCGTCGTTGTTATAATGTGCTTATTCCCAAGAGACAAAGTAACTGAGAAGAACAGATTAACTTAAACCTTAAAGAATGTTTTCCTAGGGAAAAATCACATTTCTCTTAAAACTGCTTTGCGTAAGGTTACTGGTATCTGATGGTTTGCATTTCCCATATGTCAACCGTACTCATTGCTAGAGCACGGTGATCAGCCTCTTGGCCATGGAGCCTGCAGCTCTACGTTCACAAACACATGTGACTTCAACCAGGATGGTGCAGGCAGGACAGGTGCATGCAGGGCAACGCAGGCAGGGCTGGTGCCTGAATCTTGCTCCCTTCCCCTCCATTCCTTCCTACCTCCTTCCTTCCCCTGAAGGGTTCTGTGGATGCAGCTGTGCTACCCCCAGGGCTGCGAGGAGGCAGCCTGCAGGCTACAGACCTTTATAGACACCACATTTCTAATCCAAAGCATTTTCCTTTACTTCTACTTGGAAATGCAAACTTGGAGACACTTGTGTACTCATCAAAGAGCTCCTCCATAGTTTTGCCTGTCATCACAGCTCCATCACATCCTGTGCTGCGTGCAGTGACACAGCCACTTTGAAAAACCCACCTAGACACAGCTTGCCAGGAGCTGTTTGGCTATACGTGGCTCACAGCCACGCTGAGCAGCTCTGTGCACATCCACCTGCATATGGCTCACACAGAACAGCTCCCTTCCATGGGACAGGGACGTACCCATGTGTCCCTAGGCAGTCACTTGCTCTTAAAAACATCCCCAGTCCTCCAAACCCACCACGGCTGTGTCTCCAGACAGGTGGATGAGGATACACATCAGCTGTTGTGAAGCACTCAGACAAATGACGAGTTGGCAATGCCCATGCATAGGCAGTACTCTGTTTATGTTCTTTGCAATAAGGAATATGACAAAATCCTACAGAAACAAAGCTTTATCTGATCAAAAACTGCTTTAATTGCTCATTTTTATTGATACTCTGATCTCTAGTGAACAAACAGTTGGCTGGAAAACAGAAGGCTGCTGCATTTAGAGTCACTGACAGCTTTGTTCCCTGGAAGCAATGGGTGACCCCACAGAAAGCAAATAAACAAATATTCTTACTTACCTACAGATTGTGTGTTAGATCATTTAAGCCCCAAAATATTTGGTTGCTTTTCACAAATTATGCTGCCTCCTTGCATCTATCCCCACCTTGCTGATTTAAGGCTTTTTAACTTCTGATTGCACTGTGAAGTATCTGCAGATATGCAATGCTGCAGGCTACAACTCTGCTGGGAAAGCACGCTTGTTTGTAAGTGGCTTACCAATGGGTGTGTGCACAGATCAGGAGCACTCAGTTTTTTAGCACAGCTCAAGTTGTGAGAACATTGCAGTGATGCTGGTCCTGAGCAGTTCTGTTCACCCCTGAGCCCAAAGGAAGCAAAAGCAGCAGCAACAGAATGGGGTGGTGGCCACAGCAAGCAGCCGGTGTGCGTGTGCCCACATCCCCTGGGGAGGGTCACAGCTGCACAAGTCTGTGTGAAGTGATGCAAACTGATGGCAGTGCTGTCAGGCAGCGCTGTGCCTTCTAAAAATAGCGTCCTGCTTTCCTGAAGTCATTCATTTTTGATAAATGCCTCAGCCTTGCATTTGTTTGGCAGCAGTACAGTGTTCTTGCGTTCTGTGGGCATTGTTTCAGCTGCAGGTTTCTCACAAGGGCTGCTTTGAATCATGCAATGGTCCTCAAGGTCCTCCACCTATTGCTCGTATGAGTTTGCTTTCAGCTATTTATCAAACACAGCTGCAGCTGCTGTGGCAGCTCAGTTTCTGTTTGCAGTTGTGGTTTATGAGGTCTGAGCCACCTTTTGGAGTGGGGTTGGTGCTGGAGATGAATTGGAGCTGTGGTTGGACTCTGGGTTTCTTCAGTACTTTTGAGTGTATGTGGGTTTTTGGGGGTGATCTGCTGTCTGTGTCCTTATAACCTAGAAACACACTTAAAGAGAGCTAATTTGTATCATGTGATGGGCTTCAAGTTCTTCCACCTGTTGTTAGTTATGAGTCTGATTTCTTCTGTTGAATGCAGCAGCTATTGCCATGGTAGCAATAGAAACTTAACTTTCTGCTGACATAATCTGTAGCCATATACAAAGTGCGGGTAAGAAAATCCAAGCCAAGGAAGCTACTGCCAGTATAAGGAAAAACTTGTTTCCACCTCAGGGGCTCTTTCCTACATAAGAACATGAGATCAAGCTGATAGGCAGAATTGCAGAGCCTTCCCCTGATTTCTGACGCCATGCTGCTTGCAATGATCAATGTGATGAAATGGCTGTGAAGTCCTGTGCTGCACCACAGCCCAGAGGCAGCCATGGGTCAAAGGTCCCTTTGGGGCTGCCTCTGGGAAGGTTTTTGGGAGGTCCCACACAGGTGCTGGGGCCTCCTGGAGGCCAGACCATGTCTGAGGAGCGGGGCTGCAGTAATCGGACAGATCAATGTGATGGGAAAAGGTGCTTCACCAGAGGTGTAATGATGGAAGGATCGGCATGATAGAAAGGCACTATAAGGGAAGGGAAGATTGCTTACCCATATCAGAAGATTCCAGGCTCACAGGGAAAAACTCCACCAAAGAGGGATCTCCAGGAAGAGATCCTTCCTCAGTGTCAGTCAGCCCTTAAATGAGGTCTAAGAGAGGTGCAGCCAGGCTCCACGCCTTCTGGTCCCACAGGTAAATTGCCTTCACCTGTGCTCGCAGGGCTGACCAGGTCCTTTCCCAGGTGCTCAATCAGTGGTTCAGGCCGGGACTCAGCAGTTCCATACAGGGGCTGTGCAGGGCTGTAGGCAGGTAGGCAGGCAGGCAGGTGCAATGGAGTGCTTTGGGCTCTGCAGCCCCCCGGCAGCAGCCCACCTCTCCCCTGGGAGCATGGTGTTCAGTGAGGAGTTCTCAAGCAGAGCACAGCAAATCCGGGCTATCTCCAAAAACGGTTTGGTTTGACTTTTACTTCACAAACTGGCAGCTCTCATGCCCCTCAAATAGAAGCACTGCTCAGATAACGCAATTCACATGAAAAGATTTCTTGAGATTCTTTAAGTGCACATTAAAATGCAAATCGCTCTTGTTATTAAAGATTTCTGGAAGTTCTCTGACAACACATTTAAATGCAAATCACTGCAACGTAGACTCAATATTAAAATCCAAACAAGTGTGCGATCCACGGACTGAAATTAAAAGGGGCCCCCATTGTGCATCTCTGCAAAGCCAGGACCACCCCGGCAGCATGTAGAGGAGCTTTAGATGGAGCAGTTCAGTGCTCTTGAGGTGGGAAGGGCCTGGGTGCATCCCTGATACTGTGCAGCCCCCCTGGGCAAGGGCCCATCTGGTAGGGACGTCTGGTGTGGGTTTGTAGCAGTGCCTGAACGGAACCTCTGATTGGGACCCTGTGGGCACTGGGGCCTCTGCGTGCCCACCTGGGGCCCCGAGGTCATCAACAAACCCTGTGGGGAGCAGGGACAAAGGACCTGACCCTGCCCGGGTGTCCAGACTCGGGGATTCCCCTGAGGTACAGCCAGGAAGAGGCAGCAGAACAAATGAATACCCTGAATGAGTAATGAGCTGCATCCAGATTTCTGAGTTTTCCCCCAAATTATGCAACGTAAGGTTAAAACTCTGTCCTCAGCTAACGGATGGTAATGATTTGATGGGATTTTAATGGGAGCACTCTGAGACCAGCTCTGAAAGCTGCTGGTGCTATGGGATGAGCTCAGCTGCACGCATCTGAGCTGGTTTGACTTTAAAGCGTGATGATCCATTAGGAACAACAAGCTTTAAATGTCTTTAAAAGTGAATGAGGTCTTTTTTCTCTTGCTCTGCTGCACTCATTAAGTTCCTGCAGGAAGATGTGAGAGGACAAAAGGTGCTTTTCCATCACCTCCACCACCCCGGGTTTATCACTGCTTCCCAGGGCTGTGCTGGGGTGGTGGAGCAGGGCAGGGTGCTGGTGCCAGGCACGGCCTTGGGGCAGAGGTGGGTTGGTGCACAAAGACGTGGAATCGGCACCGGTTGTTCAGTTCTGTGCAGGCTGAAGGCAGAAGGTCACTGCAGCTCACTCCCACCTTATGCTGCCATGTCCGTTACGTTAATGGCTGATATGCAGCACACTTGGAAACATCTCCCTGCTCGTTCTCCCCCCAGATGGGGATCCTCCTCTCTCATGCTAAGCACCCCACAAACAAGGGTTCACATATTTAGGGGAAAAGCTCTGCTTTTCTCTGGGTTTTTTTGGGGTTTTTTTTTTTTTCCCTATATTTTCATGTGCTAATCAGGGCTTTTAAACTCAGCTTTATCAGTCAAATGCTTCTTGATGATGATGAGCAGAGCTGAGCTGTGTAGCTGCTGAATGGATCATCAGTGAATTTTAATTTTAAGGAAAAAAGTGTTTTTTTGTCTCCAAACTACGATTATTAAAAGCCAGAATAGCGATGTTGGACAGAGAGTCTTACCAGGAAAATTGAATCCAGCATAGAAGATGTACCTGGTCGCTCTCCCCTCCTCCATACAGTGTTTGTGTTGCATGGAAATAAATGTCACGCCCCAGTAATTGTGAGTGATGCACAAGGGCCGTGCTGCCGCCGGTGTCCTTCAGTAGCTGAAAAAGAAGGGAAGCATTGCAGCTCCTGTATTCTTGTGCTGCTCATCTCTGCCTTTCCTGAAAATCCTTCTGTGTTGGGGATAACTGGAAATCACATCGTAAACTGTAAGTGGCAGAAAAGGAATTGTATATGCCAGTGGGCTGATGCCTCAGGGAAAGGGGAAACCTGTGTACAACGAGTGCTCCCCAGTTCCTCCTGCAGCTGGGTGCTGGACGGGGGCTGCTGCTGTGCTGCATCCCAGGCCTCTGTGTGACACCAGTGGCACACAGTGCAGAAGTGCATGGCTGTGGTTTTACCCTCTTAGCCAGAGAGGAAGAACAGCTTCTGCAGCTGACTGAAATCCCCAACGTGTGCTCTTCATTATGAGCTTACAGAGCCTGGAAAATCGGGGAATTGGCATTCCCTCGGCATAAAGTGTGTGAGCTGCAGCACACGGCGCAGATCATGTTGGAAAATGACATTATTTTTGAGCCATTTATCCATGGGTTTCATTGCTAAGTTGGTGCTTTATCATTCAGAAGAAAGAGATGTAGCAGTGCCTGTCCTGCTGGGTGTCACAAACACATGCTCTACACCAAGTCCCTGCTGAGATCCATGTGTTCTTTTCCTGGGCTGGAAATGCCTTTTGTTGGTGTTGGGAATTTTCCCCCACCCCTCCACCCTGGGCCAGAAGAGGCATTGCCCATAACAGACATCAGCCCCAGTCAGACTGCCCTGGGTGTGGTGGTCCCACAGCAGCAGTCAGTATTTAACGAGGGCTCCATGGAGCTGCTTCCTGGGCTCTGGGGAAAATTCCTAAGGAAAAAGTTTGTAGGAAATGTGTTAGAAAATTGTGTTCATCAACCCGTTGTTAATAATTCCTCACCCTAACGACTGGAATTTCCATGACTGTTTGTTTCCACCTTGGCACAGGTGAGCACAGGCAGCAGCAATGCATTCCCCCATCACTGATGGCGGTGCTGCTCCCTGGGCTGCAGCTTCCCCATGAGTGGGAAGAGCAGAGAGGAGTGCCAGCACATGGGTGAGCAACTGCTCAGCACTGAGCCAAAAACATTCCAGCTTAAGATTCCCTTTTTTCCTTTTTTAAAAAGGAACAAAGCAAATCATGAATCTCTTTTTTAATTCTCACTTTCCTTTCCTTCTCCTTCCCCTCTCCTTGGCCATGCAGTGCAGCATGTGATCTCCTCCTTTGTTTTCCAGTGTCTTTTTTCATTCTGTGTCAGTTTCTTTGCTGCGTGAAGAACATCCTCTTCTTTGGGTACTGGCTTCTGAATGCTAAAGATGCAAAAGCTTCACTTTCCTTTTACTTGCACTGGATAAATAGGAAGGACCTCCCCTCGCCCCCCTCCCGCACACACAATTTTTAATGAGTCCCAAGTGAGTTGCCTTAAAGCCTGCCATTCTCTTTGTTGCTTCCTATGAATAACGACAGGCAGGATCAGCAGGTCGCTTGGCTGGTGTCACCCAGGGCAGAGCTGCTGCAGGCTAACGGCTTGTTCCCAGGGCTCACTCAGGCTGCTGAGGTTGTTTCCCATTCATGTCCCTGTTTGCAGGTGTCAGGACCAGAGGGTGCCGGAGCTCACGGTGTCCCGCATAGCTGGAGGGGTGAGTTTGCAGTTCTGGGGGTGAGAATTTTGCTTACATGGAGCTGCTCGTACAATCATGATGTTGGCCATAGCAATAAGCATGATTCTGTAGCAAGAGAAGGTGAAGATGTTCCGAGTCCCTCTGGCCCCAAAGGGTGGAGTTCCCTGGGACGGAGCAGGGCAGTCTTTGCTGGAAGGGAAAGTTCTGGAGCTGGAAGCTGTGCTGTGAGTCATTGGCACAGATAATGCATTAAAGACGTGTTGGTGGATGAAGTTCTGCAGGGACAAATGAAAGGCAAAGACAAAGCAGGTTGTTCTCTGAGAGCTGCACAGAGCATTAACAAAGGTGGTGAAGAGGATTCTCCAAATGCCTCTTGTAAACGTGTGGGTCTCAGGATGGCTGCAGTTGGCGCTCCATCTGTGTGGGAACACACACACTCGTGCTCCCCATCCAGGTCACTGGGCACCCTGCAAACGTGCTGGTGGGCAGCTCCACATGCTTGGTGGCTGTGTGGACCCCTCGCTGTCCCACACTGCCCCCCAGCACCAGGCACAGCGCATTCCTGCTGGGCTCAGTGAGGCGGAGGTGACCGTGTCCCCTTGTAGCAGACAGGGAGCTGCCTTCCATTTCCCGCTGCTCTGATTTGCATTTATAGCCCTAGCAAGCATTCAGGACAAATGGATCTAAAAAAGCAATCGATGTCAGTAAGCTGTTATTCTAGAAAGGCCACGGGCATCGCAGTAGACCTTCAGCTTAAAAAGCTTTTGAGGACCTCAGCAGACTTGTGATAAGGTCTCAAATTTCATCCTTATTTTCTGCACTCATGCTGTTCAGCCCTTCAGCTCTGTCCTTCGCTTGTGTTATCCAATGCCTTCAACCCCTGACCACAGACAAGGACGGGGAATGGCCTGCCAGGTCGGCACTGATGGTGCTTGTGCAGAACAGCATTGGTGCCCAACCTGGTGGGGGGTAACCAGCACACGGCAGCGGATGGGCTGGGGGGCTGTAAGGTCCCTTCCAACCCAAAGCGTTCTATAGTTCTTTGATTCTTTAATGTAATTATAATGTATTTTCATTCACTGGCCCTGTTTTACTTGTTAACGTGTGCTAATTACTCTAGTTCTGCGTGTTGATAATTGCTTCATATTATGATAATAGTTTAAAGATCACAAACGATACACAGCACCACATCTTAAGAGCATTATTAACTTGCTCTGTAGCCCACCGAAGAGTTTAAACTCAGTTTAAAGCTCCCATCGCCTGCGTGGAGATAATGTTATAGCTGTGATAAATGTAATAAAATCCTCATCTCCATCCCCCTTCAGATTTCATAGTCAGTGCCTAATTATTCTTTCCCACAACTAAACTCATTCTGATCCTGCTAACTGAAACAAAAAGCCAATTTATTACACTGTTTGGAACAGCCCAGCGGTGGCTGCGTGGCAGCTGGAGCAGGAGGCCCCGTGCAGCAGGGCTGCTGCAGCCCACACGTAGCAGTCACTGCTCAGAGCTGCTCTGCTGGTGAGCCGAGAGGTGACAGCTTCGTGTTGCACCGGTGCAGGCTCAGGTTGGATGTTGGGAACAATTTCTTCTCCAAAGAGCAGTCAGCACTGGCCCAGCTGCCCAGAGAGTGGGGAGGCACCATCCTGGAGGTGCTCCAGAGCTGTGGGGATGTGCTCAGCGGGCATGGTGGGGTGGGCTGGGCTGGGGATCTGAAGGGTCATCTCCAGCCTTCATGGTTCTGTGATCCCATGATTCTGCTGGGATTTGGCAGCCCTGGGGAAGCGTGGGTGTTTGGGGAGTGCTCTGTGCTTGCCCTGAGCTGGCAGCGTGCTCGTACTCTTTATTTTAAACCAAGAGCAGCATCTCAGCTTCTGAAGGATGCAAGATGGTATAACATTCTCTCATCTCAATTGCCCAAGTTTACAAAGACTAGAACAAAAACTTATCAAAATGTATGTATAATTACTGAATGTTAGCACCACGGGAGCATGCTTGGCAGTGTTCTCTAACAAACAGGAAACAAAAAAAAAAAGCAGCTCTTAATAACTGTGATTTAATTAACCTGGATGTGTCTAGTTAAGCAGACCTTCAATGTTCTACTCAGAGCATACTCAATCTTAGTATATTTTTGTCAAAAGTTTCTTGTTATATTTATACATGCTACCTTGGGATTTTTATGAATTTCCATTAACCACCTGTAATTAAATCATGACGAGGCGTAGCTTTCACCTCTATAAAATACCTAAGTTTGAGGGGCACGTGAGAGCTGAGTGCACAGTGGCCTCTGCCTGGGCTGTGCTGTGCTCCAAATGAACGCCTTCTGCTGGGGTGCGCACCGGTTTGGCACAAGTGGAGCACTTGTGTCTATCCTCCTAAGTCACATTGGCACAGTTTGTAGTTCAGGCTGGTAAAGCAGACATGAAACCTGGTTTGGTAGATCTCACTGGGCCATAAAATGTGGGAGGTTTCATTAGGTGTAATTAACAGCAGGTGCTAGTCTCCAGCAGGCTCCTTCCTTGCAGCCCTGTGCGGTGCAATGCCTGCAGCAATGCTCCCTTCATCCTGAAATCGGTCAGAGACCAAAGTAGGACACTTTGCCTTTTTGACATTGATTTTGTTAAGGCCATGTCAAATGTAGTTTCTATTACAGAAGGTGAAAAATTCAGAGAACAGTTTTAGCTTATTGGTTTAAAAATAAATGAATAAGGCAGCATCTGATGTAAGCAAAAAATCTCCGCAGCTAACACAGAAAGGTCTTCTGCTATTTAAACAAGAAATGCATTTTTGTTTAAATAAAGGAGAGAACAGACTATTTATTACTGTTCAGAAATGTGGATGGCATTAGCAGCTGTGTAAATTAGTTTAACTTAATTGACTTCAGCAGAAATAAACTGGCTCATCTCTGCCAAGAGCTTGGTTACATGGGACTTAATTGATTTTTGAGCTGATATTTTTATTAGTAGTGATGTTTAGGGTTCAAACAGTGCCCAACACAATAGCCTTTCAAGGCAAATGCACTTACTGTATTTGTATAAATCGAGGTAGGCAGATAAAAGCCCAGCTATGAGGACTGCAGGCAGCACACAGAGAAGTGAGTAGTCTCCTTTTCTGGAGAGATTCAAACCCACCTGAATGCTTTCCTGTGCAACTTGCTGCAGGGAGCTGCTGCTTCAGCCCGAGGGCCCTGCAGTGGGTCTTTGCCTCTGAACAGTGGGCGCTGACCCTCCAGCAGGGCTGCTGAGCTTCCCTGGGTGTCACCTCACTCCCATTGGGTCCTGCTGTAGTCAGTGCGAGTCAGGGCTGGGAAGGGAGAGGAAGGAATAATAATAATAAAAAAAAAAGCACAAAGGAAGAACTTTTATCGCATCGGTGCTCATTGACTGTCTTTAGTCTTAAACTGTAAATTCAGTAGCATGCATAGAATGCTGTCTCTGGCAGCAGAACGGTGTTCTCTGAGCAACTGCATTACGTACTTCAGTGCTTCTTTGATAAGATGCAATTTGTGGGAGGTGATCGGGACTTGGTAATCCCAGCACCTCGGAGTGGCTGTACAGGGGAGGACGGTGCTGATGGAGAGCCATGGGCTGGGGGAGAAAGCCAGGGGAAGTGCTATGTGTAGCTTAATTGGGGTGACCCTTGCAGTTAACACCTGGTGCACTAAAACAGCCTGAAGTGTAGGAGCACGTGGTTAGCTTTACCCTTAGAAAAGTGTGTACTGAAGAGCCTGCAGCCAGAGGCAGGGGTTTCTGTACAGGGATGGAGGAGCAGGGCTCGGTGCCCCTGCAAATGTGGCCGTAGCTGCAGTCCCACAGCCGTGGGTGTTGTTATGCCCAGAGCCTGGGACAGACATGGGGATGGATCAGGACAGCTCCACATGCTGCCAGCCGTGATGTGGTTCTGGAGTTTGAGCAGTGGAGGTGGTGCAGGATGGAGGCACAGGCAGTATTTATGGAGGGTAACTCACTACCAAAATGACCTCGGGACCACAGCAGCACGCTGCAACAGGGTTTGTTACTTTTCCTCCCAGTCTGTCCTTTGCAGATAGGCAGCCCAAGATCTCTGCAGCTTTGGCTTTTCCATTATGTTTGAGATCTTGGTGGTGCCATGCAGGAGTGACAAAGCCACGCACGCACAGGTGGATGTGGGATGTTGTTTTCCTTTTCATCGTTACTGTATTAAATGCTGCTACTTTAGAAACAAACGTGCAATAACTTGGTTGAGAGCCAAGAACAGCATCTGCATTTGCATTCTGTGAATTAGAAAGCAATCTGTTGCTGGAGGGAAGCTTCTTGTTCGCTGGAGCTCAGTGTGCTCCTGAGGTATTTCATGAAATAGTGCCTGAAGCTTTTCTTCCCCTATGCCTCAGAGAACAGTGGTCATTCAGGCACTCTGACAGGAGCAGCCCATAGCTGCTGGTGCTGCTAGCCCTATCTCACTCTGCAGAAACACCTGTCCCAAGGTGCACTGGGGAAAACCAAGCCTTGAATGAAGCATTTATTGGTACAGCGTAGCAATTGGACAGATCAGTACAATGGGAAAGGCATTATAACAAAGGTGTGATGACAAAAGGACTGGCACAATAGAGAGATTCTGTAAAGGAAGAAGATTGCTTACCCGTATCAGAAGATTCCAGGCTCACAGAAAAAAGCTCCACCAAAGGAAGATCTCCAGCCAGAGATCCTTTCTTAGAGGCAGTCAGCCCTTAAATGAGGTCTAAGAGAGGTGCAGCCAGGCTCCACGCCTTCTGGTCCCACAGGTAAATTGCCTTCACCTGTGCTCCCAGGGCTGACCGGGTCCTTTCCCAGGTGCTCAATCAGTGGTTCAGGCTGGGACTCAGCAGTTCCATACAGTACAGCAACAGAAAATGAAGTTGTTCTGAATGTGAGGTGTTTGCAGTGATATCTTTAAGTACATCTGCAGTGATCTGCAGAAGAAATCACGTTGTAACATCCGCGTGCACCTCCAGGCATGGGGACAGCAGGCAATGGGCAAGGCTGGAGCACCCGCAGCTCTGGGCAGCAGTGCCAGGGCCTCACCAGCCTCTGAGTGAAAGATTTCTTCCTGACATCTGGCCTTAATCTCTGCTTTTAGTTTAAAACTGTTTCCCCTTGTCCTATTGCTATCTGCTTGTGTAAAAAGTCGCTCTCCTCCTGTTCATCAGTTCAGACACCAAAGGCCACACTGAGGTCTCCCCGGAGCCTTCTCATCTCCACGCAGAACATCCCCGGCCTCCTCAGCCTTCCTCCCCAGCAGAGGTGCTGCAGCCTCTGAGTACCCTCGTGCCCTCCCCTGGCCTCTGTGACGGCTCTGTGTCCTTCTTGTGCTGGGACCCCAGACCTGGATGCAGTGCATATTCTTTGTAAAGTGCTAACAGGTGTCTGAACCTGTAAATAGTGCTGTCGTAGTGGGTTTTGTGGTCTGTGCTGGATAATCCTTTCTCCTTTCTCCAATCCTTTCTGCAAACAGTCTGTATTTTTAACTTGCAGGAATTGAAAATGAAATTTTTCTCCATTTCAGATGAAACTTTGAAAGAGCATTGTGGAACAAACCCTGGGGGCTCTGCATCTGACCACACACTCAGCCCAGCAGCAGCGAGTGCAGTGCCTTTGGGTCCTGGCCTGGCTCTAGGCATTTGGGGTCCCACCCCCGTGCTGGGCTTCCAGTACCACGAGCAGCTCCTGGTTTCAGTGCTTTTTTTCATCAGCATCCCTGGAGGTTTTGTTTACTTCAGTGCTTTCCTTGCTAACTGTGCCAGTGCGTTTAGCTGAATCCTTGTCACGTTGCTTGAGCTAAAATTGAGATGCAAATGCATAGCAGCTCTTCCCATTATTTTTTTTTTAGATGTAGAGAACAGGCATCGGGGAAGATAAATCGCTGTAGTTCCCTTCAAGCACATGCTGCTGAGAAACAAACACTAAAACATCAAAATAACACTTTTTCTCCCTCTTCACTCTTTTTAAAGCAAGAATATAATTACAGTGCACAGATCTCACAAGAGCACAGATCAAAGCAATTAAGTAATGGCTCTCAGCACTGTGCACAGTGGAAGCACCCAGCACTGCCGGGGCCGGGCCATGGCTGCACCAGCACTGCAGGGCTCTGCACCGTCGGGAGCTGTGGGCACTGCCTGCTGCCACTGGCATCTGCTGCAGCCTTGTGGCTGCTGGAGGGCTGGGAAGGGTGGATCTCTGCTTGCATGGCCTCAATCCAAAGTTTCACTGTGGAGAACTATCGTTCCTGGATGGCACTCTTTGGGATTGGTGCTTTGTCCCAAGCTGCAGCAGGAAAGCTCTCACTTTTGGTTGCAAAAAAAAGCAGCTTTAAAGCTGAAGTTTTTTTTTTTTTCTGAAATGAACAAGAATATTAATTAAAATATGCAATTGTAGAGTTCCTTAGAAAGTAGTAATAGGATGCACGATTGTCACTCTGATTCTGCTTAATCAAGAAAAGAGCCAATAAAACACAGTAATCACAGAGGTGAAGACTGGAGGACATATGACTCTCAAGGACCTGAATGTCGTTGGCTGCCGCTCCATCTTACACAAAGCAGCTGTTTGTGTCTTTTAAAACATGTCTGAAATAGGAAAACCACGAATCCTTCCTAAATCTGAGCAGTGTGGAAAGGGCGCAATTTGTGTGCCATGATTGCATGGAGGCTTAGGAGGGGATTTGAACTCCTATCTGGGCACCTGCAAAGCTTGAATTCCTGCCATCACTGTTGGTTGGCTGAAATAAAACACGCCTGCTGAGAGCTTGGCTGTGCACAACTTCACCTTAGCTATTTTCAGCTATCCTCTGTCTGGTTTAATCACAAATCTCTTCAATGGTGCTGGAAATTGTTCTTCAGCAGTGTGCCCATAACACCACCCTTATCGTAAAGAACTTTTTCGTCACATCCAATCTAAATCTCCCGTTATAGTTTGAAACCATTTTCCTTTGTCCCATCACTCAGACCCTCCTAAAGACTCTGTCCCCTTCCTTCCTCCAGCCTCAGGGAGAGCAGAACCTCCTTCTCATGCTGCTAATGTGAGGTGGCTTTGCTCTAATCAGCACTCGCTGGCTGAGCACTGTTTTCTATTGCCCCCCTGGTACCTGCACATGGGGGCATTGCCTGGGGGCTGCAGGCTCAGCCCATGCAGGGCTCTGTGCCCACCCGCTGAATGCCAGCCCCCACAGCAATCCGCAGCACCAGGTAATTGGGGAGCAGTGCTATGTGCCATTACCATAATTTCAGGTGCCAAATATTTTACTGTTCGTTTGAACTCAAGGCTTTCCTTAACGCTGTGTAGGGCTTTGAAGTTAAATAGCAGTTTCATCAGTTGCGTGATAAATCACTTAGCAGAATTTCCCAGGGGACCTAAAATCAAGTTTGTATTTTCCTACCAGAACACTGGCCTCATTGCTGTGGTGGGGGGGAGCTCAGGGACCTCTTACACTTCCTCACATTCCAGCTTCCCATGCCAGCACTCCTAGAGCTGCTGCAGGCTGTTGCTGCTGGTCAGTCCTGATTTCAATGTCTGAGTGATGCAGTGCTGGCACAGGCTGGGAATGCTGCCCAGGAGCTTTGCCCTGAGGAGAGCCCTCTGCTCTGAGCCCCAGTCGGACCTCCAGCGTCTCCTGAGCGGTCTTTGGGATGGTTTTAGCAGCACATTCAACCTGGAAGAAAGCTCTTGCTCCAAGTGAACGTCCCAGTGCTGCCAGCAGGCTCATAACGAAGAAATAAAATGGAACAAGCAAAATGCTGCTGTGAGCCTCACGGTGCCATGGGGTGCGGGGAGGCGGTTCTGCGGGGTTCCTTGTGCTGGGGACAGCTCTGGGTGTCGGGCTGCCAGGGGGAGGGCAGTGCTTGTGTGGGACAGGGGGGTGAGCAACAGCTGGCACAGAGGTGGGGGAGTGGGGCCCCGAAGAGATAGGTGCACTCCCAGTGCTGGGTTTGACTCTTACAGTAAACATCCCAAAATAAGGATGTTGGAAAACACATGTTAGACCAATAACCGTATCATAAATATGGATTTGCACTATGGTGGACGAATATATCTGCTGAAGTATTTCTTTAAACAAATAAATTCACAGCCTAAATTATTCAATGATCAATATTTGAGCAGTTGCAGTGTACGTGGAGTTACCTTAATGTGTTTGTAGGCCAAAAGCGACTCCGTAACACATCATTTGTGCACTATTTTTTATCGCTGTTAAATATTAAGGAGCTGTCGGTCATGTGCACCGGGGCCCCATCAATCACTTTGACTCTGTAAAGGGGCCTTGAAGCAGAAGTAAATTACTTTGGTGCTTATTTTATGGCTGTCGGATGCAGTGAGAGAGCTGTGAGAAGGCAGAGCGTGTGTGAGCTCCGGCTGGCAGCGCTCCGTTCCTTTTGCTGCCTTGCCGTGCCTGCCTTACTGGTGGGTGGCACTCTGCCATGAGCCGGCACTGTGCCCTCACAGCTCAGACAGCCAGCTGTGTCCTGGGCTGCAGCAATAGACGCAGGGGCTGGAACTGGATGGTCTTTGAGATCCCTTCCAACCCAAGCCATTCTGTGACACTTTGACTCTCTAAGCAGAGCCTGGAGGCACAGCCCTGCTCTGACCTGCTCTGGGCAGCGCAGTGCTGCTGCAGACCCACGGCTGGGCTGTCCCTGCAGCGCTGCCATCCGGTGTTGTGTTTTTTCCCAACTCCGCCTGCCTTGGGATGGGCTCCGCTGGCTTTCAGGCAGCGAAGAAGTGCAGTGACTTCTGAAGGAGCAGTGTGTGCACACCGTGCTGCAGCTGAGCCGCTCTGCTCCTCTGAGGTCCCTTCAGTCAGTAGCAATGCTCACATTATTCTCACAAGGATAGGATCGGGCCGTGACGGAGCTGAGAGCTCCAACATTTCCTCTAGGTCAAAGGACGCTTAGTCCCATTTTTCCGTGTTTGATGCTTTCCACATTATGGCTTGTAGAAAATCCTTCTGGTGTTGTTATTTTGAATACATTTGTAATGCTCTGAGATTTCTTGTGAGAACATTTTTCATCTGCAGAGATGCTGGGTTTATAATAGCTGAGATTTTCTACTTTCTTATGAAGAAGTTATATGGGATTTAATAATGCAGATAGCAGCAGGCTCTCCTTAAATGACACTAAAACCCTATGGAGTTCAATTGGAGCCACTAAACAATCCCTAAAGAGCTTTTTCATCCTCCACTAGAAACATATTGAAGAAAATTTCTAATAATCTATTTGATTCTGCAGCAATAGAACAAAAATAACCCTATTTTCTCCTACAAATGCAGAGCAGAGGCTGTATATGGAAACAGGGTTTTGCTGTGCCACGGGCACAGTGAGCTGCTCAGCACTGTGCTGGCCCCATGGAGTGCCCTTGTTGGAGTGCCGGGTGTGGGTGCCTGCATCAGCCTGGTGCTTCTGCTGGCAATGCTGTGAGCAAAGTGCTGGGCTGTTCCAAGCTGTGTCTGGAGGGTGTCCCGCTGCATGCATTCATTTAATGCAAAAGTGCTTTGCTCCAGATGCTAAAATGGATAAACCACGCCATTCATTTCCTAAAGTTCAATTCTCCACTTATAGGACAGTAAATAAACCAAGCTAACCCACAGCAAGATTAAACTGCGAGATACAGGGTTTAAGGCAAAACCCACTGTGGCTGGGAACGCTTCTCTCATATAAACCACATTTATCTCTACAGAGCAGAAGGCTGTTTTATGAGGTTCAGACAGGAAAAAAAAGTATAAAAGCTTCCAGAGAGAGTGTCTTGAATAGCTCATAAAAACCAAGTGTGTGCCCTCTGGACAGGGCTCTCCCATCCTCCAGAAGTGCAGTATCAGCTCCGGGTGCTGAGGGCTCTGCTCCCCACTTTGTTCAGTGCAGCTGTCTCAGAGAGCTGCTTCTCAGAGCTGGGTTCCAGATAATTAGTGATCAGCAGCCCTGAAGAGCCACCTCCATGTGCCCTGATTGCCACGTAGCCATCATGTTAGCCAGGGCTGAGCAGTGGGGCCGTGGAGCGCTGGGGCCAGCTTGGGGTGGCAGCAGCCAGTTATCAGTGGCTGCTGTGCCAGAGCCATGCAGGGCCAGTCTGAGAAAGCCATTTTTGAAACGTGGAGCTTGGTTCAGTGCTGTTGGAAATGCAGCACAACGGCAAAGAACGTGAGTTATGTGTTAGCACCTGCTGTGCTGTGCCACACAGAGCTCTGTGTGATGCTGAGCACTCCACGGGTGGGGAGCACCCTGCAGACCCTGCTGGCAGCTCTGCAGTCAGCTGTCCTCTTGCTGCACTGGTTCCTGGTGACCAGAAAAGCTATTTGGGGACACATCCTTGCAACACAGCACTGTCGCATGCGCAGCCGTGTAAATAGCACTGTGGACTTTTGTCTTCACATTCAGTGCCTAAAGGCAGCCTATAAGGAAGAGAGGGTGATTTTTTACACGCATGTAGTGATAGGACAAGGGGAAATGGCTTTGAACTGAAAGAAGGGAGATTTAGGTCAGATGTTAAGAGGAAATTCTTTATTCAGAAGACAGTCAGGCCCTGGCGCTGCTGCCCAGAGTTGGAGATGCCCGAGGCCGTGGATGGGGAGCAGTGCAGCCTGAGCTGGGGGGCAGCCAGCCCATGGCAGAGGTGGGGCTGGGAGGGCTGTAAGGTCCCTTCTAACCCAACCATTTCATGGTTCTATGATATGATCCTATGATTCCAATGGTTCATAGCACACCACTGAGCATACCCACTGCCCAGAGCCATGCCATTCCTGCTGTGTCCTTCCGGCACGTGGTGGCTGCTGGGCCCTGTCTGAGTGCTGCCATTGCTAACGTATCATCCAAGTATGGGTTTATTTTGGTATTTTTTCTGTCTGCAAAAGCAAAACCTTTCCTAATTTCTCTTTAGAATCTATGATGTGTCTTTGGACTACCCTTTCCCATACTGTAATAAAAAAAATTGGGCTCCCCTTCCCCTCCTGCCTTTAGCAGCGTGCCACTGTTACTGCTCGGGTGTCCTTGGAGATGTTGGCTCCAGCTGCCCAGAGAGATGTTGGTGCCATCTGGAAACCCAAAGAGGAGGCAGATGTATTTGTTCAGTAACATCAGAGCTGCCACTTTAGAAAGCTTTGCAAGCAGAAATCCAACAAGAGACTGAGGTGCCCCATCTCTGAAGGTTTGGAATCCGCAGCTGCACATTTGGCTGTTTCTGCCCATGAAGCAGAGGGTTGCCAGGAGGCAGACTGCTGGGGCTGCTCTGCTTATGCGTCCCGAGAGTTCTCCGCACCGATGGCACCTGCAGGAGGTGAAGGGATCCACACAGATTATTTCACATTATGTTCAAAGTAATGACGAGTCTTAAAATAGCTCTCAATTAGCAATTGATTGCAATTAATTGGAACAACATAGATTGACATGATGCCTTCATATCTCTAGAGCATTTATCTGTTATGAGTCCTAATTTTTAAAAATTCAAAAACTGTGGCTCCCATATTATCATAACCATCTGTTGGCAATTTGCAGTGTAAGTCTTCCAGAAGCAGGACGCCCGTGTGCTTTGTCTTTGCTAATTAAACGGGTTTTAGAAGGGGCTCAAGTTAAAATGTAAACGGTGAAGGGCAGAACAAAGGAAAACACTGGAGTGAGTTTCCACCCGTATGTGTGCAAATGCATGTATTTATATGTGTGCATCTGTTGGTGTTTTGCAGCAGCTCAGTGCTGGCAGTGCCCGCAGTGGGGGTGTAGGGCTGGCAGTGCCCACAGTGGGGCCATGGTGCTGGCAGTGCCCGCAGTGGGGCCATGGTGCTGGCAGTGCCCGCAGTGGGGCTGTAGGGCTGGCAGTGCCCGCAGTGGGGCCATGGTGCCTTGTGGCACTGAGCCGGCTCTGAATGTTTGCATTATGCACTGAGGGAGTCTGGAGCAATGCTCGTGTGGGTAATTCTAAAATTAGGGCACTGAGAGGGATGTTCTTTCTGATTGGTCAGCCTAGACGGTTTTACCTCTGTTTTAATTAATGGAGGATTTTAACTCCTTTCTCAATAGATAGCAGGAGCACGTCGGTGCTGAATGTCTGAGGCTTCAATCCACGATCCACTTGCACTGCATCACTGGGCTCTAACCTGGGGGTCTGCGTCCTGCTGGATGCTCCGCGTCCGTACCCTGGGGCAGGGCAGCCCCTGCTCCTTTATTCTAACTTCACTATCCAGAACTCGAGTATAAATTTTAAGTGACAGGATTGCACTAAGATAGAATGTTAAAACCATAGTAATAAAGATACAGAACACCAGTGGAGGCAGGGCTGGATGTAAGGGAAGATGTTGTAATGGCAGCTGCTGGTTCCTGGTGCACCCAACTTAAGATGGAGATGTTTGAGAGAGAGCAGGAAGAGTAAATGCTATTGGTGGAAGAAAACTTTTGCACCATTTTTTCATTTCACTGTAATTCTCTTGGAGGAAGATAAATGCCACAGTCCTAATGGCCAAATATTGTTTCCAGTTGCAGTATTTGGAAAGGAAAGGGACTGCATTTCAAGCACAGAATGTTATAGGTAACAGAAGGTTCAGATTGGATATTAGGGACAATGTCTTCTCCAAAAGAGTGATCAGCAGTGGCACAGTTGTCCAGGCAGTGGGGGGTCACCATCCTGAGGTGCTCCGTAATGTGGGAATGTGGCACTGGAGGACGTGGTTGGTGGGCATGGTGAGGTGGGCTGGGCTGGGGGTCTGAGGGGTCTGTTCCAACCTGAATGGTACTGTGGTTCTATGACCATGGGAGCACTGATAAATGGCAGCATGCTGGGAGGCTGATGTGTGTGTGCAGGCTGGGGCTGTGTCATCCTGCACATGGTTAGGCCCCACACAGGGACCTCAGCAAACTTTGCTGCTTTTACACCACATCAGAAAATTTATATGGTAAAAGCACTTTAGAACAGAACTTCAAAAGCATTAAAATGGATTGGGAAGGAGCCAGGCATCTGTGGAGAGCAGCTCAAAGCCCGGTGGTGAGTTTGGCAGTGAGCAGGGTGTGGAAGAGAGAAGACAGCTCAGACAGTGCCGGCCAGAGTGCAGATGAGTGCATTCAGAGCAGTGCTGTCACTGCTGGGGCCGCCCCTGGTCTGTTTGTCTGAAGAGTCCTTGATCCAAAATGCACATAAATCTGCTGCACATCCATCCTGCTGCCAGTGCTGGTACCGGAGCCAATTACTGCATGGCGTTTGTCGTTGTTCCTGGGCTTTACCTTGGTAATTTTATTTGGACAGAGGTATTTTCCGCTGATAGATCTGGCTAGATTACCAACTCAGAATGTATTTATTAAACCACCAATTAGACCTCAGTCTCTCATCAATCACAACACCTTTAATTCATGCATGGATGCAAAACCCGTTTGAGGCATTGCGCGTGCGTGGACAAGTGACTTATATCAAATTGTCACTGGGTCACCATCGCCTGTCTGCATGCCTGGGCCAGCCAGGCTTTATTTACCTGCCAAATAACATGTGGTAGTTTTCAGTGCCTCAGCCCTGGGGCTGGGAGGGACAGGAGTGGGATGTGGGGCACTGGGCTGAAGTTCTATTTAGTGGCTTAGTGTCATGGTGGGGTAGGCTGGAGGCTGGTCTTGGTGATCTTGGTAATCTGTGGCAGCTTCATTCCAAAATATCACAACATTATGTGTTTTGTAGATCTGAAACTAAAAAGAAAATTGACTGTACGTAGTGTGGTGTTGAAACTAATATTATAAGATAGATGTCAAAACGAAGGGCGGTGGTGAAGAGCTGAGTGCTTTCCCAGTGCAAATGTCATCAAAGTCACCATCTGCTTTTGGAATACCGCAGCTCCAGGAGGCAGTGCCAGTGGCAAGGACCTACCCAGGGAGAGCCCATCCTGTCAGCCCCTGCTCACCGGGAACCCGTGGGCTCAAGGCCGGCTCAGGGGCTCCTGCTCTTGCTGGGGCCATGTGGAGATGTGGCCCTGGCACTGTGTGTTCACACCACACTGCTGTGGGGTCCCTTGGGGACTGGTGGCACTCACATCTGAATAATCGATGTTTTGGTGAGCTGGCACAAATCGTGCTTCTCAGAGCCCATACAGGTGGGCAGCAGATGCCCCATGCGCTGCAGCCACACTGCGGGGCGGTGCTGGGCACATGGCAGCATTCCTGTGAAGCTCTGCTCCCAGAGCAGTACGGCTGTGCTGGGGAACAGGAGCAGGAGGAGCACCATGGGGCCGTGTTCCCCACGCTCAGGTTGCAGAATTCCAGCTCTGTGTCTGCTATGGGCTGTGCAGTGCTGGAGTTGATGTCTGTGCACCATTTCTAACAACAACAAAAATCAACAAGAAATCCACGCGTTTGCATTGCTTTCAGTCTGAAGGCCCCGTGCACATCTCGGACCATGAGTGCTCCCTGTCCATAGGGTTGCTGCATGCAGCAGCTCAGGTTTCCCGTTCCCAGCTCACAGTGCATCTGCTCTAAGAGGGAGAGGAGAAGCATGCGACAGGCACTTGTGTGTCACTTACACATCAGAGGCTTTGGTGCTGCTTCAGAACCTTCTAACAATAATTATACTTAAGGCAGTAGGAGAGAAATGTTCTAAGATCAGGGAGAGAGGCAGCAGAGCCGGGCTGGGATTAATGAGCCCCTTTTATCCCAGCATCACTGAGCAGGCAGGCGGTAATTACCGAAGTGCGCGGTCACATCGGTGCAGTGTGCACATCTCTGCGAGGACGGGGGCTGCTGGGGGGCCAGCGCTGCCCTCCACTGCCCTGTGCATGGGGCATGTGCCATGTGCCTCTGCTCGGGAGCACTGGGGGTGCCAGGGCTGCCCCCTGTGGGATGAGGGGCACGGGGGCTGCATGGTGGAAGGTTCCGTGCCTTTGTCACAGCCAAGCAAATGATGAGAAATTTCAGTTTGGCCATTATTGACTTTCATCAGACAAGACGAAGAGCAGGTCCTGAAGCAAGCCTTGAATTCAGTTCAGGTACAGGGACACAGACTGGGAGGCTCCTCCACTGTTGAGCAAGGAGCAGAGGAGGAGGCTTTCAGCTGTTTGTTTCTTTCCTCATTTATACAGTTGATGTGCATTGTGCTTGTGGCTGCAAGGGATGGCCTGAGGGCAGAGTGCCCCAGAGCTGCGCTTTACTTCCCAGACCTCCAATTTGATGATTCTGGGATTCTATTTAGGGACGTGATTCAGAGGGTATGGTAGGGATGTGTTGGGGTTGGGCTTGGTGATCTTGGAGGTTTTTTCCAATCTTTATGATTCTGTGATTCTGTGATGCCCAGTTGAGGCCTTTGGAGAGGGCTCTGTTTATCCCTCCTGCTGCAGGGTGGATGTCATTGACGCAGCATCCAATTCAGCGTTATGGCTTTGATTTGTTACTTTCAGAAATAACAAGTAGTTCCATTGGATCCAATAAAAGCATGAAGCTGCAGTGAGCACAGGCTGCAGTGACAGTGAGCACTGCCCTGGGCAAGCAGTGGCATTCCCTGCATGCTTTGTTTCCGTGAGACCACCGCACTGTGCTAGTGCTCTGTGCCGCTGGACACACGCGTGGCTCCAGGCAATGCATGCAAGAAGTACAGGGAGCAGGACTGTGCACAGGGCCTCAGTCACCGCAGCCCCAAACAATTCAGTTTTCGTGGAGCTGCTTAACCACCTCCCTGCACCATCAGCACATCCGTTCCTGCTGAGCATCCCAAATGTGCCCAGGGCATGGGACAGTGCCGTCAGTGGGTGGCCATGGGAACTGTGGCACTGATGGCCCCGAGGGCTCTGCTCCAGGGGAACCGTGGGCTGAGGGAGCTGCTGCAGACTCTAACCACGCTCTCTCCCTCCAGGTGAGCCGTCCCGCTGGGCCTCGTCCCACTGCGACTGTTGCTGCAAGAACGGCAAAGGCGAGAAGGAGGGTGAGAGTGGCACGTCCTGCAACGAGCTGTCGACGTCCAGCTGTGACAGCCAGTCAGAGGGCAGCTCCCCGCAGGAAACCGTCATCTGCGGCCCCGTCACGCGACAGCCCAACATCCAGACACTGGACCGCCCGGCCAAGAAGGGCCCCGTGCTGCTGCTGCAGCACTCCGAGAGCCGGCGCAAGAGCGACCTGCTGCGGACGCTCACCTCGGGCTCCCGCGAGTCCACCGCCGGCAAGAAGAAGGCAGTGAAGGAGAAGCTCTCCATCGAGGAGGAGCTGGAGAAGTGCATCCAGGACTTCCTCAAGATCAAAATCCCAGACAGGTTTCCAGAAAGAAAGCATCCCTGGCAGTCGGAACTGCTGCGGAAGTACCACCTATAGGTGGGATGGTGCCCATTGCTGTTACAGTGGGATACGGAGTGGTATGGAAACAATTCCCGATAGTAATTATGTGTTAGGTCACAAAAAAAACAATCCATCTCTATAGTACTGCCTAATTTGCCTATCTCACCTTAACATTTATAGTCGTAGGGTAATGATATTTTTCCAGTTGTGGAAGCACAATGACAAATGTTTTTCTTTGTCAACTCTGAGTCTTACACAAGCAGAGTACCTTAAGGGCACGCAGGGCCGGCAATGCGCGCTGCTTTGCTCTCCGGGGTGTGCAGCTCCGTGCCTGGGGGCAGCAGGGCTGTGGGAGCACTGTGCCAGGACAGCATTGCCTTCAGCACCTGGGTGTGGGTGTGCGCATATATATATGTGTGTATATACATCTCCGTGTATATATACGTATATATATATCAGAATACATTGCTGGCAGATTGGCTCCCTCCTGATCACTGCACTTTCTCAGGAAAGAGCACTGTTAGCAGCTGTGGATGGTCGGCTCTTTGCAGTCTCTGAGGGCCGCAGCAGAACCCCTCGCTCTGTCTCTCTCTCCTTTCCCTTTTCTGAGGCACCATGAATGCATTTCTTGGCAGACAGGACAGGGCTCTCTGTTGCTGTGTTCAGTGTGTTTCTGGTGCTCTCTCTCCATTGTCCCTCGCCCTTGCTGTGCCCCCAGGCTGTGTGGGGGCCATGGGCTCAGCCCATGCTGGTGGCGGGGCAGGCACGGCGGGCTCCCATCTGGTGTGGAAGCAAATGCTGGAGATGATCGGCCTGATGAGACGTGCTTAATGCTCTGACTGGAAGGGAATGGGTCTCTGGGTCAGCAGCTGCGTGCATTCCAGAGAACTGGAAATGAACTGCATTGAGTGTCCCCGGGGCTGTTGTGGGTGCGGAGTGGCACCGCTGCAGGGGGACGAACGAGCACTGAGGTGCTCAGAGAAATTATTCATTGTCAGACAGCACAAGAAGAGTGAAACATATAGATATGGGGCTGGCTGGAATGGGCAGCTTGTCTCAGACGTATTTAGCATCATCCAGGCTCCTGAATTTGAGTCCGCCATGGGAGATGATGTCAGTGTGCACAGGTTATCTCTGCTGATCCTAAGGCGGTTTCAGTGAGGGGCTTCTCTGTGCTTGCAGGGCTCTGTTGTTCCCAAATCAGGGAGCTTTTGTTTTGCAGGAGGATCATAAGGGCTGCGTGGACAGAGCATTGTACCCATGGTGCGGCTGCAGGAGGGTATTGGTGAGGGTGCACATGGACCTATGTGGACCAAATAGTTTTTTTCCCCTGTACTTTTCCCCTCTATTTTTCTCCTATATGCACCACAAAGATGCTTCACAGCGCTCTGGCGGACAGTCTGTGGGGTTTTAGTTCCAGCCCGGGTGTCGGTTTGTTCCTTTCTTTGCAAAGCTGTGTGCAAAGGGCAGTGCTGGGCTGCCCGGTGCCGGCAGTGACTGTGGTAGCTGGGACCCCCCGCCCCCCAAGTGCCCCCAGGCCCAAGA
>JAOWBP010059545.1:9656-38633 GCA_028571105.1 Tragopan temminckii
CTGGTTTTGGTTCAGGACATGATATGCACATGTATAAAAACAAATCAGCATTTTCTTTGAGTATGTCAGGGCCCTGCTCAGCCAATATCCTTGGTCATGCAGAGCTCGTGTGGCCTGTACCGACATGTAGGGTTTCCACTGGGTGCAGTTGTTTATGCTGATGTAAGACTGTTTGCACTCTAGATTTCTAGAGCAGAATAAGTCATGAGAGCAAAGCTCAAGTGATTTGCGTGTTTCACATTAACCCAGCATCTAGAATATACTTGTAAAATAACTTCTGCAGGCTGAAGTTCTGTTTTTAGTAAGGTAGGTCTTGTGTAAGCATTAAGTTGTCTTACTTCTGTGTTTTCTTGATACTGTGGAATGATATCCTTATCAATGTTTTCAGGGTTGTTTTTTTTCTGTTTTAGGTTATTTTTTAAAAGGCAAATCCAAGACAAATATTTCCATTGTTTTAGCAAATGATTATTTCCACACCTCCCCCCCTCCCAGAGCATGATGTCTGAAATCTTTTTGTGTTGTTTTCTAAGCTGCTACTTTTTAAGTTACAGTACCTGTCTGTCAGCCATCATCACAGACAGAGCAGTCATTCCTTCCTCACCTTGGGACAAACATACTACAAAAAAAAAGTCAGTGAAAGATTACATTTGGAGTAGAGCATCTCCTATTTGGGGATCTATAAACCAGAGGCTTAAGAGTAAGAAACGAACAAGCCTAGAGTCTGCTTCAAACTTCACTTACATTTTTCAATTTTGTGTTCTCTCTTTTGGATGTGTGCTATGTTGCTACCAGCAGCTCCCTCTCCTACTTGGGGAAGACAGGAATGGGGAGTGTATGTGAATGTGTCTCTTGTCTAGAGATGAAGAATATGTATGTCTAATAGGTCAGTCTTTTTTCAGCTGATGCAGATAATGAAGAAGAGCTAATCTAACTAATATGGATGACCATCTTAAAGCAACTTTGTGTAACCTGAACCTGAGCTGGACCATGGTTAAGTGTGAATCAACTTATTCTCTCACTCGTTTGGAGCTGAGCAAAGCTTGCAGGAAGTTTAGCCACATGAGTTTGGTGTCTTCTCAGTTTCTGTTCTTTACTGTGCTTGGTTGATGCCTGTAGCCATTATATCATTTTATTTGTTATTGAAATGTGATCAAATTACTCACAGTGAGAGGGGCCTCTTAAAAAGTTAAAACCTGATAACAAATAGAAGCTGTGAGGTAGAGCAAAGGAAGAAATTTGTGGATGGACGCATAATATCAAATGAATGTGATTTGACCAGGAAAAGAAACAGGATGCATACTGACAAATGTATTGAAGGAGAATAACAGGGATTCAGGCATTCAGACAGCTTTGTGATTCTGGCTCTAATTAGATGGGCTGATCATCCACCCATCCCTTAGGTGTGTCCTTTGAAGCTGATCTATAGAATGGTGTAGGCTGTGTTCTGCACATTCATGCTCTTCTGCCTGAACTGTGAGCCACGCAAAACCCACAGAAATTTGAATGCTGTGCTAAGCTCTAGCTTATCCATTATGCTCTGTATGTTGTGCTTGTTCTGCTGCAGTAACCAAATGCACTTTGCTGCTCCTAGTAGAAAATAAATGTCATAATTCTGCAGAGGCTTATTTCTCTGGAAAGCTTTAAGTCTTAAAGGAGAGGCACATTTCAAGTGTAGAGATGATGACTAAAGGCTGTGAGTTCAGTTTCCAGCTCTGCAGTAGGGTTGCTGTGGGCTGAAATCTGCAAGTCTATGTATGATTCAGGAGTGCACCTAAGCACCAAGTAGCTTCCTTGGTTTCTGCAGAATTGTTTGATTGTTTTGGAAATGCTTGAGGTCTTTGCTGGATAAGGACTAGTCAGTGGAATGCAGCTATAAGTATCACATGAGTATTTGCTTCCCAAGTAAAGAAAATAAGATAATTTTGTGCTCAGAGCAAGATGACATCTTTCCCCAACTCCAGGTGGGGGTGGCAAGAGGCCAGAAGAAGACTGCTGCTGACAGCACTGGTGACATTTGTCCTGGTGTGTGAAAGATTTTATGTGGAAGCATTGTGATTTAAGAAAAAATCCATGTTTTAGTCCTTTCTAGATGAGAGCATGACCTCTCTGGATTCTTTTCTAGATGGTCAGGATGGAAGTAAAATCCAAAGTTTTAGGAGTACTTCAAAATGCATGTCAAATTACTTCATTTTCCTTTATCTTCTTCGTATTTTTATTCTGGTCAGCTATTATTGCGTTTATTAGTAAATTACTATGAGATGATGTTCAAACAGAACTTTCCATGTAAACTGAGTGATTGATAACTTGTTAGAAATGAGAGGACAAGTGAAAACTTTTGCCTGGAAAAATGACTGTTTTCATATGAGTAGGTCTACTGATTTACTCCTGTATACAGGCAGCTGAAAGATGGAGCCATAAAGTTGTATTGCATGGACATGATGCCAAGCCTTTGAGGGGGAATTTCTCTGACAGAAAAAGACTACTTTCCTTCAGTGCCCTTTTCCCCTACAAGTAATCTGTCACTGTATAATTAAATGAGAAAGTAAATAATGTTATTATTTCTGAGCATGGACACAGTGCACGCAGTAACAAATCAGAATAAAAAAATAGCTGATGAGAGGATTTGTAAAGATCCTTGATGCAAAGTTTTAAGTACAGTACAACCATATACCTGCTCTAAATTGGCTGCCGCTGTAATTAAAAGTATAAATGTTTCAAGTCGAATGCATCCTATTAGTAAGATTTTAGGAAACAAAAATTTAATTTATTCACATTCGATATGGTCTGTAAATGCCACCATTATATGCCTTCCACTGGCCTTTGATTAGCTATGGATTAATAAAACTTTTATACCTTCTTTGTCAGCCTCATTTTGAACTCTGTTTTTGCATACTGTTACTATTAAATAAATGAATTAGTGTCCAGAAATGTGTCATGCATATTACCTAGCAGCAGGAAGCATAATACAGTGGTCAGCTCCCCAGGAGCATTATAAATCCTAACACGCTCAGTAACCTGCTCGTGTGGACCTATTAAAAGCTTGATGATTTAGTGAAGCAGTATTTGTGCTTAACAAAGGAATTTTAGTTAATTCAAAACAAAGTAAATCATCTCCAATTACAGTATTTGAATATTCACAGTAGCTATGCAAGGATGCTTAATGTTGCTAGGGGGAAAAAAAAAAAAAGAAGAAAGGAAGAAAAGGCATTATAAGGGTTGACTGGAGTTTAGTATTCGGAGCGGTTGTGGTACCTACATGAACACCAGTTTTTGTAAAACATGCTCGTTTGAGATAGCTGCTTACTAGGGGGATTAAGGAGCTGGAGCCTAGAACGGGCTGTGCCAGGGACTGTGAGGACTTCTGTGGTCAGGAAGGCTTCTGCAGGTTAAGCAGTAGTCTCTAAGCCAAGGAATGATGAATGTTTTACTGCTGTGTGTGCAAATGGGGCATGATCACAGTGATCTGTGATCAGTTTAATGGTATTTCTCATTTCTGGGCTGACCACACACTCCACAGCGGGGCTCATAGGTGGTCGAAAGCTGCAGCTGTTGGAAGTGAGTGACAGCATCTGCCAGGTTACCCTGGGGCTCTGCTGCAGGGCAAGGAAGGATTGATGGGGAGGGCCAGGATCCATGAAGGCTCTTACAGCTTCTTCCATGTGTAACCAACGTACTGTGCTTGTATGTATCTGGGTGAATACATGCTCATTGTGTTATGTGGAGGACCAGACTGTCTCTCCTGAAACAGGCTGCTGTTTATATAGTCTGCATCTGATGATTTTGATCTATTTTTTTAGTGCCATAGCAACTCTTTAAAATGTTGATATGCTTCCAGAAAGATTTTTAGTGCACTTGGGAGCCCCATGCCCTAGGTTTCACTAGGACTTAGCATCTCAACTGCTTTCCTTGTATTCCACTTTGGTGCTCGATTAGAAGGATGAACTATTGGCTGTCTTCTTCTTTGTCAGGTCCATACCTGCAGCCTCAGTCTGCAGCTCAGATTGCAGAGACTTCAGTCACTTTTGAAAGTAGGACTCAGGTCTCTAAGTGCTGAGGTGTGGACAGTCACAAAGTTATGGCACCTGCTGCGTGTGTCACCTCTGTGCAGTGAAAATAGAGGCAAACTGGTGACTCCCACCATAACAATAATGGAGTTTCTTACAGTTCTACTGTGGATTAATCAGTTCTGAACAGTTAGAAAACTAGGGTAACGTTAGGGCACTTCAGCTTCCTGTTGATCATCAGTCACGTTCAATGGTCAGTTTTTGGTATTCTCAGAAGGGAAGCGAGGGAAATAAGAAAATAAAGTCTGGGAGTTCATGGAACCCTACTTTCTCAACCCTAGTGAAATATTCTTATTACTTTTTATAGATTCATTCTGACAGAGTTTTCCTCCACAGGTTACACTGGCTACATGCAGATACAGTTGCATAAACCCCTGTGGCAACAACTAACTTTTGCAACTTTCAGGTCTTGATTCCATTAGTTATCTTAAAATATCAATATTTGCCCTTGGCGGTTTATTGGTCTCAGCATAATGATCTCCAGTTGAAGGTTATGATAATCATGGGATATTGCAAACAAACAAACAAAAAACCCCGAAAAACAAAAAACCAACCTAAGGGGAAACACTCAGGAATAAATTCATCATTAAAATCTATGTTTTTGCTGAAGTCTGTAATACAAAGGCTCGTACAATACCATCAGAATTATTTCTTTGTTAATTTGGCTGTTTTGTTACACATAGCCATGCACTGTACAGCACATTAACAGCCTTTTATCCACAGAAATGGATCAGTGAAACGTGACATATAAGGAACAAATCAGGACAGTTAAGTACGAGTGCCATAGGAGTTCTAGTGATCTTACAGAGCCAGGTGATATACTCTTGTTAAAAATGTATCTACACGCTGAGGAAAAGTTCTGTGCTAATTTCTGCTGTGCCCTTAGTACTTTAAAAACAAGGAGTGGCATTTGATGCTCAAGGTGCTCAAGAGAAAGCCCACAGAATGGGCTGCAGACCACATCTGTAAGTAACTGTCAGCACCTGTGATGGTACTGTGTGACCTCTGAGGCACTCAGAAGAGGAAGCTGGCCTTAATTAGCAGTCATTCCAAAACATTCTGGGGCCCAGCAGACCCCAGTTGTTCTCTTTTCAGTCTTCTTCTTCCCACCTTTTATTTATTAGCTTTTTTTTTTTTTAACTTTGGAGCCATCTGCTTGGCTGGTGGAAAGACTTGGAATGCCCTTCTATTTAATGGTGGTGATAAGGGAGATTGTCTTAATGTGCAGTCACCTTTGTAGGCTGCAGCTGATGGGAGATTGCCTCAGTCTGTGTGGCAGCTGTGCGTCTGTGTGCTCTGGAGTCAGTGTGCAGGAAGGGCAGCTTGCTGCTTCCCTGGGGAAGGCCTCTGTCTGACCAACAGGGCAGTGTGGGTCTGGAACAAAATAAACCAGGCGTGTGGGGGAAGCTTGCCTCTACAAGGAGGTGTTGTGTTGGTACAGCCCTGATCTCTAAGGAGAGGCTTCTTGATGTGAGAAGTTGAGAGGTTCTGGTCAGAGGCAGAGAGTGCGTAACTTCATTTTGGATTGAATGTGACTGAGAGCAGTGCACGTATCCGTGAGTAAGCCTGCAGTACTATTACGTTTTTTAGTTGCTGTTGTGCAGTTTTATATGAGCGTGTTGTGCCTGAAGTGACCGAAATTCTGGTGATGCTGCCAGGAATCCCAAGGACTGACAGAATACTTGTGAGGTAACTGATGCTTTTGCTTATGCTTGTGCTTCTATCTCTTACATGTGTGACATGCAATGCTGTGTGTTTTCTGTAATTTGTTCTTGTTCTCTCTGATAACAAGCCATGTGCTACGTGGGGGGAGCAACCAGTATCAAGGGAGAAAAAAATATCTGCTGTAACTTTAAAAGTAATTCTTGCTTTTACTAAGTTTAGCTCTGTTATTCCCGTTCAAATGCATTTTTAAAAAATATTATTGTGTTTATGGATGGATCTTAAGTAGATCTCAGAGCATTCATGGACAGAGATGTCATGTAAGCTAATGTGGTAGGAGTTAGACGAGCTTTGACGCTTCTCTTGAGGTTTGTTTGCTCCTTCAAAACAGGAAATGATGTGGTCTAAATGCTGTGTGAGAATTTGTAGCCCGCTTTGCAGGAATATTCACTTTGATGGAACCTTCTTTATATATGGTCAAAAGAAACAAATACAGGTTAATCCTAGACAAAAGCATTAAATCAAACATAGCAAGTGTGGCCATTATCCATTTGTTGTTGTTTCAGCATTATTCTTGGTTGCCTAAGAGATCTTATAAATCAGAAATTATCTATTGGTCTCTAACAAAACATGAATTGAATGCACATGAATAAAAATAATGGACATATTTCAGACCCTTGTTTTTTTTGTTCCTATGATAGTAAAGCTAACAGGTCTTCCTACTTAATATATGAATTGCTTGAGGTATGCAAACAGCTAAAATGTGACAGGTGTGTATACGGTTTTCTTGGCCCACTGTTTAAAGATACAGTAAGTGCTTCTAGGGCTTCTAATTGCAAGCAAAAACTTTGATTCTTCATGGTATTCATTACTTAACCAAAGCTAAAATCATTCTACTGGTTTGAATTTGTTAAAGATATTCATGATGTGTTCTAGTAACACTTCTTCCAGATCAGGTATCGTGCATACGTAGCACTTCAGGTCACTCTGTGACACAGTTCTATCTTGAAGCAATACAATATAAAAACACAAATTGCAGTCTACTGACCAGTAAAGCTGATTAATACGTTGCTCACATTTACTAACAAAGCTCATGAGTTCAAATTATGCTTTGCATCTAGTTCGCCTATCTTCTGTATTTCTGAGGCTGCCTATGTGATGTGACATGCTTTTCTAATCTTTGACTCATGTTTAATAAAAAATGAAGGCTGTTCATTGCATTAAGATGTACATGTTTAGTACTCTCCAAACTGAATTTAAGCTCATTTTCACCTTGCTAAATAAACATAAATTTTTGTTTCATAGTACCTTATGTCTATATGTGTAGGTCTTTGTGTATGTGAATGAGCAATTTGTTCCCAGTAGCATAAGGAAACATCTGTAAAAAGGACATATTTCATTGACGATGGCAGCACGCCAGGAATACACCCCAACTATTGCTCTCAAGTATATGTGCTTGTGCCTCAGCTCAGACGCAGCATGTACTGAAGGAAGTCTAGTGCCCACTTACAAGGTATCCTACTCTCTCCTGTGCAGTGTAACGAGTAACCAGTGTGCAGTTTGTTGCACTGTTAAAAGAGAACTAGTGGAAACCAGTGCCAAAATACTGTCATCTGTTCCACAGTGCACGGCTCTTCCAGTGCTCGCTGGCTAGAGGTTTTATTTTTAGGCAGCAAATGTTATTTATTCATGCTCAAGTCCTGCAGAGAATGAGAGATTCAAACACTCTGTTAGTTCAGGTGGAGGGGCACGGGTGCATGGGTGGGCTGTGCTGCTCCTGTGTAGAGACCAGACATGGAGTAACACAGCACTGGAGAACCTCTTTTAGCTTTGTACAGACATGGAGTAACACAGCACTGGAGAACCTCTTTTAGCTTTGTACCACAGCTACAGTTCTGATCACATGCATAAGTATTCTGCAGAGCGTTTGCCTTAATTTAGACATTTTGATTGATAATTTGAACTGAGAAAGAACAGATCAATGCAAACCCGGACAAAAGCATGCGGGACTCTTTAAGGAGAATATCCTTGAAGGTAACAGGGAGACTACAGGTAAATACTTCAAAGGAATTAAGGAGTTATCCTCAAAGAAGGTGACAAGACCAGCTGCCCAGCTGAACTGCCTTTACATCATCACATGCAGGTTGGGATACAAACAGGAGGAGCTGGAAGCCACTGTGCCAGTGGAAAGCCATGATGTAGTTGCCATCACTGAAACCTGGTGAGAGGATTCCCACAGCTGGAATGTGGATATTGATAGCTACAGCCTGTTTGGAAGGACAGGTGAGGGCTGAGGCATTGCCCTCTACATTGAGGAAGGAATGGAGTGTGAAGGACTATCCCTGAAGAATGCCCGTGAGCAAGTTGAAAGCCCGTGAGTGAGAGACATCCCCGGGTGTGGGACGTTAGGAAAAGAAGGCAAGAGACCAACCTGAATTGGGATCTGCTGGTCAAACTGGTGAGCAAGAAGAAAATAATGCATGGACAGTGGAAGCATAAACAGGTAACCTGGGGGGAGCACAGAGATGCTGCTAGGCTGTGTAGGGATGGAGTCAGGAAGACCAAGGCCTGACTAGGACTGGACTTGGCAAGGGGTGTGAAGAAGGATAAGAAAGGCTTCTATAGGTACATCAACTGAAAAAGGAAAGTCCAGGAGTGAGTAGCGACTCCCTAGTGAGTAACACAGGCAGGCTGGCAACAATGGGCAAAGGAAAAGGCTGAGGTATTCAGCAACTTTTTTGCCTCAGTCTTCTCTAGCAACTGCTCTACACACGGTCCTTGAGTGGATGCCGTGGAAGGTGGGAACTAGGGGAGTGATGCCCCTCTCATTGTAAGCAAAGATCAGGTTTGTGAGTGCTTGAAGAACCTGAACACCCATCATTCTATGGGTCCCAATAGGATTTATCCAGAGTCCTGAGGGAATTGTCTGATGTAGTTGCCAAGCCACTCTTGATATGTGAAAAACCACAGCAGTCAGATGAAGCAGTAGAGCACCTATTTTTAAAAAAGGTAAAAAGGATGACTCAGGGAACTTCTGGCCTTTCAGCCTCATCTCAGTGCCAGGAGATATCATGAAGCAGATCTTCCTGGAAGCTATGCATATGGAAGAGAGGGAGGTGATAGAGGATGACCAGCATGGCTTCACCAATTGCAGGTCCTGCCTGACCAATCTTGTTGCTTTTTATGATGATTTAACTGCATCAGTGCACAAGGGAAGAGTCACTGATGGACTTGAATAAGGCCTTTGACACAGTCCCCCATAATATTCTTCTCTCCAAATTGAAAAGATGGGTGGACTATTTGATGGATGAGGAACTGCTTGTGAGGTTTCACCCAGAGAGTGTGGTCAATGGCTCATTGTCTGGATGGGGATCAGTGACAGGTGGTGTCCCAGTGGTGCTGGGACTGGTGTTCTTTAACATCTTCATCAGTGACATTGATGGTGGGATTGTGAGCACCCTCAGCAAGTTTGCAGATGATGACAGGCTGTGTGGTGAGATCAACGCATCCGAAGGGACTGTGTGCCTTTTAGAGTGACCTGGACAGGCTCAAGCAGTGGGCCCAGGAGAGCCTCGTGAAGTTCAGCAAAGCCAAGTGCAAGGTCTTGCACCTGGATGATGGCAACTGAAGGCTCTGGGGAGATCTGAGAGCGGAATGGCTCTCTAATGGGGAAAAGCAGGAGAAAAAGGAAGAAAAATGGAAGGGAAAGGAGTAGGACGTTGTACTTTTGCGTCAGGGACAAGAGAAAGAGGTAGGATACATCTAAACTATTAAAAAAAGGAAAATCTCTTAGACTAAAATAGAACCCAAATTATATTTAAAATAATAAAAAACTATTACTTTTGTGGGGAGAAAAATAATCTGAGAACTTCCTGGTGTTTTGTCAGTGGAATCTTATTCTTCAGTAGAAAGGTGGTGGGTTCATCCTCATATTCCTGTTAGGAAATTAATGCAATCTCTGCGTGAGATAGAAATAAGAGCTGTTTACATTTACAGTTTGAATTGACGTGCAGAAAATCTAAAGGATGTGGTCATGATTCGAAATGGCCCAGCAGAGCTAAGATCAGATACCTCATCCGCATCCTAGGCTTGTCCTTTTACTAAATTGCATTCTCTAGAAAGAGATCTTCCATACAGTTTTGGACAATTATTTTTCTTTTTTTTTCCCTCTTTTTCTTATTATCATGTAAACTCTTGCTGTCTTTCTTGTTTTTATGGTAAGTCCTAGTAATTTCCTTTCTCTGAGTGCTATTCATTGGAAGGTTGCTTTCAGTTTGCCTGTTTATCTGGCATTATAGGCATTTATTGCCCGTCCGCCAGGAAGATGTTTCTTTGTTAAGAGCACATGCTCTGTATCTGCTGGGATTACTTAAGAGTTTAACGCATACATGGTGAATTTGAGTATTTGTCGTGAGATACCTAGAAGTTTTTGGAGTGTCACATGTACCTTTGTATTGATCAATAACTGATGAAGACAGAAACAATCTGTGGAAGATTACCACCTTTGATTTTAATGCTATTCCAAATTTTCTTCATCTTATAATTTCAGGGCATCCATTCTGTTTAGACATCCCTTCTGCTTTGCATGTTACTGCCGAGATTTGTAGCTTGGCTTTCTTTTAATCTTGTGCCTTGTAAACCAGTGTAATCAAAGTTCTCCTTATATATTTTTTCCCCTCCATTATAACTCATTAATACATATCTGTTAGCTTTTGAAACAAAAGCAAAATCACGTAGGAAAATATCTGCTGTTAACCTAGGGAAAGCAAAACCATTGTTCTTTTCATAGTAGAAAAATCATTAGTCAAGAATAAAACTGAGAGGCAATGTCCTTAGTTTTGTCACTAATATAAAATAGCATTATCTCTGAAAGTGTAGATTTGTGTCTTGCAGACTTAGAACCGCTGGATACTGCAACAAAATCATGTGTGTTGGTTTTATTATTAACTCCAGCTTTGAATTAGAATTCCCTATGTTACAGCTTGGAGCTAAACTCTGTTTACAAAACAGTATTTACACTTGACTAATTTTGCAGATCAAACTAATTAAATCAATTAAACTGGTGATTAACCAAATGAAGGCTGATTGCAAAAATTAGTGGGTTTATTTTGGAGGACTGGAAGTAAGCTAATTACTGCAGTGATTACTTGAACCTGGAGTACTCTAAATGTGGTATAAATTGAAACCTCATAGTGAATTAGACTGGGAATTCATTACAGTTTAAAGCACTGTTAATACTATTCAGGCTGCTACTCCTGTGGGAAAATTTCACTCAGTATTTTGTATACTGATAAACAATCATTTAGTCGGTGTCCTTTTAAATAACGCCAAGTAATTTCACACAGCATTTTTTTCTTGTAGCCCGAGTCACAGTTCTGTCTTGTCAGGAAAATGTAGTTACTAAAACTGTCAATCAGGTTCCTGCACGTTGCATGGTGGGAAATGTAGTCTGATTAGACCTATCCCCATTATAATAAAAGTTAATTTCATATGGTTACTACAGCATTTTCCACACTGATGTCTTTGTCTGCATCAATCGCCTTTAGCCGTGAGCTTGGTGAGCAGTGGAAATGAAGGACTGCTTTGGTTTCCCTGCACGCCACTTAGCTGTCACTACAGCAGTGTGTGTTTTATTTTGCGATCTGTTGTTTCATGCTCCTACTTGGAAATGTAGTGCCATCAGCGGATTTTAGGAAAGAAAGTGTTCTGTGGCCAACTCACTTTGCTGTTAGTGTGAGCTGCTCCCTGCAGGACGGGTCCTGGGCATCCAGTTAATGCTGGTGTACAGATGTCCACTAATGATGACCCACTAAAGGCTTCCTTAAAGTGTGTCTCCTTGAAAAGGGGTTAATAAATTGCACAGTATTAAAACAGCTGGAATATGATGTAGTTTCTAACTCTTTCATATTGTTCTTAGGAATATTGTAAACGCTTCTAGTTTTAAGCTCTATTTGCAAAATGAGAGTTATCTCCAAAACGATAGACAGGTAATTAAAGTCTGTGTGTGAAAGTCGTGCAAAATGTTTGATGACTGATTTTTTTTTTTTCTCCAATATTTTCATTATTATTTCTAGCAAATGTCTTCCCCAACTGTCTTCACAAGTGAGGAATTTTCTTTCGTTTAAACAGGGAATTCTGTTTGTTGTTCGTAGTGGAAGTAAGATATAGTTTAAAAATGCAGTTGATTAGCTGACTGCCTCGAGGGAGGAGACTACAATGTGAAATACAAGGGAATGCCAGTTTTGTTTGAACAGCGTACCAAAATGAAGCTCTTTTCCACACTCTAAGATCATTTAAAATTATTTATAAAGCTGAAGAAAGCAGAGCAAAGTATATGGTGGTTTATTCTTATGAAATATATTAATACAATTTATTATTTGAATGTATCCCAGTGACTCTCAAATTACTTTTTCAGTTGTGGCTCTATGAAAGTTAAATTCTGTAGAGTAAATCAGCAGCAAGTTTGGCAGACTCGAGTAGGTTTGCCTGAAATGTTTGTTTCACCACATCCATTTTCAACCGTGCTCCATTATTTACTGTTATGGCAGGAACATATCATCCTGGCAGTTTAAAATGGTTGTTATTCATTTATATTGTGCTACCACCCAGAGTGCTCATCTAGACTGCATGTTCCTGGGATTTCCACTGGATCTTAGAAACCAAGTATCTGAAAAGACAGGAAGCTGAGAAATGCATTCGTTAATCAACACAACAAAGGCCTACGAAGTAGTTCCTGTAACACCCATCTAGAGTAAAATTGGTTAAGGAAGAGATGTGCACGCTCTTAATAAATCCATCATGTAAAAATGCATTATTTTTCTTGAGGAGATAGCAATATTATTCAATACGTGCTGAAGTGGGCAGGATATCCCCGGAGTAATTGTGAATTATTAGGTCATAGGGACCTCATTGCAAACTATTTGCAAAACTTAATTGGTGTAATAAATAAAATATGCATGCAAATTAGACTACTTTCTGAATTAAAGAAATCTGTCACCCAGCACTGAAAATGTTCATTCTAATTTCATACTGGTTTTGTATATGGTTTGAGATAGTGATGTTTCACATTCGTTCTGAAAAAAGCAGCTGGTATTTAACTAAGCCCCAGCCAGCCAGGTAGTGGCATCTGGTGACTGTCAGTCTATGGGGCAGGATGCCACAGGCAGGATGACGCTGGATTCTAGCAAGACTGCAATGGTACCTTATTTAATTTAGCACATAGAAGAAAGTGGTTAAGCAAGATGACAAAATGAACGGTCCTGTTCACTCTATTCAGCCTGAATGGCTAAAAATATCAGTAGCTTTGAAAGCTCTATTGCAAACCCTGTTATTTGCTGACTTGTTTGCTATTCATCTTAGAATCCTAGCAATGAAAGAGTGCTAATGAGTATAGCTGATTTCATTACTCTAGATATAAAATACAGATTATGTAGTCATATGGTGACTTTGTATCCTAAAGCAAAATCTGAAAATCAAAGTGAAAAGTCTCTTAGAATAAAGATAAATAGATAGATATGAAGAAATAGTTAACATTCTCTGTCTAGTATCATTGCTAGACTCAATAACACCGTCTCGTCATCAAGCCCAAATCAAGTATTACATCTGCTTTTTTAAAGCAGTTGATTGAATGAATACAAATGTCTTGCTGTTGTCACTTGGGATAGCACTTGATATATCCCATTTTCTAGACTCTAATTATTCCATTTGTAGACATGAATGCCATTTAGATGTAAGCTAATTCAGCATGGTAACTCAATTAGATTTGTACTGACTAGGATTTATGAAACATCAATGGATTCTTGGTGAGACCAATGGGACTCTGGTTATTTATCCCTAAGTCTTACTGATACTGCCTCTCAGGAGCTCAATTAAACATGCCAGAGATGAGAATGTTTTGTAACAGTAGTCTTTCACAATTAGACTAAGATTTTTGTAAAGCATATTGCATGTAAAGCTGGGCATCATGTATTATGCAATACAAAGTTCTCATCTGAATAGCTCGTGATGTTGAAGGGTAAAAGAAATTCCTGTTAGCACTCTGTTAGTGTAATTATAAAAAACAAAGCTAAGATGATCAAGTTGACGTAAAATACAATAATTCTGCTTTGCCGGTGGAAAAATCCAAGTCAAACAGTATTAATAAAATGGCACGACAGCATCTACATCTTTCAAGCTACATACAGATTTCTGTACTGATGTAGAAACTATTGGGAACCAAGAGTTCCTCGTGTGAATTTAGAGGTCTCATGGCACTTGACCCTGAGATCTTTGGTTTGGTCGTTTTTTGGAAAAAAAAATTAAGTAGCAGGAATGCTCACTGAATTACATGTTTTAAACAGTGATAAGGGATAATGTGAATAAATCTGTGTTCATTGTCATTCGATACTTCACCTTAAAAGGTGTATTCATTCAAGTATTCATTTAGTCTTTAAAAGGACATGAAATTAGGAACTGCATGAAATTCAGAATTGATAGGTCACAGTAATATTTAAGCTATGAAATTGTATTGAAATATGGGGTGTGTAAAATGCCTTCTCAGGTTTTTGGAGTATTTTGTGCATATGTTAAATTTGAGTCTGTATATTTCTTTAAAAAAAAAAAAAAACAACCACCCAACTCTGTATAAATCTTGAACTATGGTTTTTCCCTTGTGTCCTGCTTTTTATAGCACTGTCAAAAATGAGAAGCTTTAAAAGGAAAATGTAGTAGGGGTCTCCCTGGTTAAAATCAGTTTCTCATTCCAGGTGCTCATAGGCTCAGTGACTTTGGAGTCTTTGCTTTCAGGTTGGCCAGGATGCTCTACAGCTGACGGTTAGCAAAGTGCTGGCTGCTGTTATTAGGAAATACTGACAGCTTGCAGGAGTGGACACTAATATCACTCAACTGACGTGGCAGTTACTGAAAAGGTGAACATATGAAAAGGTTTTTAACATGGCATTATTTCATGGAGGAGTGGTGTTTGGAGAGACTGATGAAAGAAGTTTTTATAGCTGAGTGGTGTGATTTGGATGCTGATTTTCTGTCCAGTGTGCCGTTTCCTTTGACAAGTTTACAGTAATGAGATCATCCCATTCTGTTACTCTGTTCGTTCTTCTGACTACTGTTAAGAACTCAGTTGTGCACCTCGCTGCTAGCAGACGTCAACATTTTCCAATTTCTATGAAAGCTAGGGAGATTTGTGCATAGAAACATAGTAATATAGTAATATAGAACGAACACATTCCAAATAAAATAAAAACAACCAAACCTGCTACTAAAATACTAAGAATACTAAGAAATATTCAGCCTATCATTCTTACTGAGTCACTGCTTAAAAGACATGCAGTAAAATTATTATTTACATGCCAAAAAGGAATTTAGAGGATCATGTCTGTTGTCTTGTTTCTTGCTCTTGCTTTCAGACAGAATCAGACTGCTGTCTTCCAAAGCTGGGAGGACTTGTCATGGCTCAACATCTAATTATACCTTCTTATGTAATTAAGAAGATATTTCAGTTACTTACGTCAGGTATTTTTTTAGTGCAAAACGAAGTTTTACTAGTGACATGAGCCAGCAGTATGGACTTCCAGCTGCAGCCCAGAAAGCCAACAGTATCCTGGGCTTCATCAAAAGAGGGGTGGCATCAGGACAGTGAGGGGATTGTCCCCTTCTGCCCTTTATGGCCCTATCTGGAGCCATCCAGGCTCAGGGCCCCCAGCATGAAAAAGATGTGGAGCTGTTGGAGCAGGTCCAGAGGAGGACTGTGAAGATGAATGATCAGAGGGCTGGAGAACCTCTCCTATGAAGATGGACTGAGGAATCTGGGCTTGTTCAGCCTGGAGAAGAGAAGGCTCTGAGAAGACCGCATTATGGTCTTCCAGTACCTGAAGGGAACTTATAAACAGGAGGACAACTGATTTTTTTTTTTTTTTTTTTTTAATGCAGGCATATAGTGATGGGACAAGAGGAAATGGTTTTAAGTTAAAAGAGGTGAGATTTAGATTAGATGTTAGGTGGAAATTTTTTACTTGGGAGGTGATGAGGTGCTGGTACAGGCTACCCCAAGAAGTTGTGGATGCCCCATCCCTGGAATCATTCAAGGCCAGGGTGAGTGGCCCTAGGCAGCCTGATCTGGAGGGAGGCAACCCTGGCAATGGCAGGAGGTCTTTAATGTGCCTTCCGACTCAACTCATTCTATGATCTCAGCGTAGATGAATAGAAAGCATCTGGCAAATGTTCACTGTTGAAAATTATTTTTGCCGAAATTTTAAAATGTTTTCTCTAAGCTTGCATTCCTTTTAATGAGGGTATACTTGAGGGGAAAGAGCTCTCATGAAAAACAAACAAAACCACCTTGTCCAAATGGAATATTTAGTTTTTGGAAGTCTTGATATATTTCATTTCACGTAAACAACATATAAGCTGGAGAGTGAAGTGTCAGTGGAAGCAATCCTTTTTAGATTATTTAAGAAAAACATTTTGAGCTTGAAACTGTTTTCTAAAAAAAAAAAAAAAAAATTCATAAGAATATTTGAAAGTACATGTATTTTGTTTCTAGCAGGAAGGAGCACATGCTTTGAAATTTGCACACTAGTCTCAAAGTAGAAATGGCAGTTATTCCTCCCCCTTATTAGAGTTTGAATAATTGAAATTCCAAACTCAAAGTGTAGGTTTAAAGTCTCATTGGACCCAGTGGTGTTTGTTGATGCATTTTGCATACCAGTTCCATACAATAGTGTTCAGATCACATCTCACTCATTTTTACCATGGTAGATCAAATTCAGAATCAAAATACATCAGGAGCTGTAATGCATAGATTAATTGGCTCAGGGCCTTTTTGATGTGGCTCAAATGATTTCTAGTTAAATGGTGCAGAGATGTTATCTTATGGACTGTGAAGAGGAGAAAAAGAAAAAAGAAAAAAAAAGTAGTAATTCTCAACAGCACCATTTAATGGCAAACTCTGCAAAGAAGCCAGACTCCAAGGCTTGGAAACTTCAGCTACAGTGAGTGAGTGGTACAATTACATATAAAGATCCACCCTGACCTGTTCAGTAACGCGCACTACCAAAGGGAGCACTGAGCCATTGGAACTTCAGCAACGTGAGACTGAAGCCCCTCAGAATTTTACTCCTTTCTCTCAATAGAAGGTACACTTTCTGAGCAGCTTCTGCATAAAACTGGATTCATTCTAGAATCAGGACTGGAATAACCCTAAGAGCTGGTCAGCTAGTCTGTCTTTTCTTCCATCAGCTATTTGGAAGACGTTGCTGAATTCGTTTTTTCTACGCTATTCTTAGACCTTGGTGGTGAGGATGGTACAACCTATCCCGGTACTAATGCTAATATTTAACCATGGTCTTTCCTGCTGAAGTACATTATTTCTTTCCTTCTTGCTATCATCTTGAATGTTGGGGAAAAATCATTTCCTTAGTAATAGTCTTAAATTTCTGTCCTGCCAGAAACCTCTTTGTTTCTTTACAAACAGTCCCATTTTCTTTCAGTTTTCCCTCATGGGGTTTGCTTGATAATGTTCTTTTCTCTCTGGGCCCATCTCCATTTAGTCTGTATCTTTGTTATCTGGTAAGATTAGTTTGAATTTTGTTCTTGAGAATATTCACAATCCTTCCCACCTTATAACAGTTGTACAGACTTACTGTCTTCCACTCTTCAGGTCAGTAGTGAGGTACCAGTCAATCCTAATCCAGGACAGAACCATGCAGGACTCAGCTGAACCTTGCAGTTTGACATTAGAACAGAGTAATAGCTCTCTAAAGTGGTTTTTGCATTCATTTTTGAGTTCAAACTCTAATGGTTTATTATTGTTTTTTCTTTTTTTTAATATTTATTATTTATTTATTATTTATTTATTATTGTTTATTATTTTTTGCTTCATTGATGAGTTTACTGTTCAGAGATGATGTAAAAAAGCTTTAACACAGTCAAGACTTAAAACATCCACTGCGTTTCCTCTCTACAGAACTGATTATCCTGTTGCAGAAAGGTGTTAGATGGATTTGTGAAATGGAAAACACGTCAAATGGTATTAGCCATTGCTATCTGTTATTGACGTATCTGTTATCCGGGGGGAAATTGTAGTGGCCTTCCTATTCCTGGAAGGGGTCTGCAGGAAAGCTGGGAAGGGACTTTTTATGAGGGTATGTAGTAACAGGACAAGGGGAAATGGTTTTAAACTGGAAGAGGGTAGATTTAGACTGGATGTCAGGAAGAAATTCTTTACTGTGAGGGTTGTGAGACACTGGAGCCCAGCGAGGTTGTGGATGCTCCCCTCCCTAGAAGCATTCAAGGCCAGGCTGGACGGGGCTGTGAACAGCCCAGTCTAGAGGGGTTTTGAAACTAGATGATCCTAGAGGTTCCTTCCAACCCAAATCATTCTATTATTATCTGGTGCTTTTACGTTGAAGTATTTCTTAAGGAGTAAAGTGAAGTTGTCTCTCATACTCAGGCCCTTTTTAATAAATGAACTGTATGTGCACATCCCTTCTAATTTATCATAAAAACTACTCCAGAGTTTAAAGTAAACATTGCATGTACCTTTTTAAATGACGGTTACATTTGAAGATAATAGCATACATGTATGTTTCAGTACTCATGCACGCTTGCATGGAACAATGTGGTTAAAAATCAGAGCTCATGTTCTACTCTGCCTGTGCACGTAACTGCTGGTGATGAGTGGAGCAGCACAGCTAGGGCTGTACTCACTGGCTGCTGGCATCAAATCCTGGTTCAGTATCCGCTGAACTTAAGCAAGACATGTCACTGTGAGCTCCATATCTTTGGCCCTTGATACTCTGGCCCTTCAGCTACGATCTGTGCAGACACTGTACTCTAGGCAGCAAATGTAGAGCAATGAAGCAATACTGCTTCTAGAAATGGGGAAGAGGGAAGAAAGAAGTAAGATCTTGCCTGCTGTATATGGTGACACCAGCGTATCTGAAAAAGTTCCTTCAATTGCTCCCTGCAAGCCAGGCCCACTGTTGCATTGCAGCACTGTGGCAGTTTCAGGTGATTGTTGCTCCAATGAGGTGTTTCATGTCTGGAATTATTTCTTTGATGGAAGAAATTGAGAGCAGGACCAGGAACAGATGGCTGATAACGACATCTTAATTCTAGAGAGAACGAAAGTGGTATTTCATTATGGAGTGGTATATTTAAATTGCCTTCAGGTGTTAGTTTAAGAGAGTAGAGAAAAAAGAAAAGTCAAAAAGATTTTTAAGATTTAGTAAAAGGGATAGAGCGGTACAAATCAGACCTAGTAATAATGCCCTACAAACCTGTCAGATTGTAGTAACGTGACAAGCAGTAGCTGAAGGGAATCGTTGCCCCATGTATGGTGATGGACTTGTTTCACTTTGATGAAGCAACTGGTATGAATTATTAGAAAAATGAAATGTTTGCCCTGGTTCAGAATTTCCAAATGCCCCTTAAGGATAAAAGGACGTGCATTATGTCTTTCTTAATAATCTGAGGATCAATTTTATGCTATGCAAAATGTTATCTCTTTAAAGCACTAACATAAATTTTAAAACAAATTCATGGTGCAATTGAGTTTAGTGACTAATAGGCTTCATTTAAATAATTTCTTTCCTCTTGCTAAACTTTCCTACAAACACTGAGCTTCCTTTAATAAACATGCATCCTAAAGGTTTATTATCACACTTTCAGTAGGCAGAATCCTGGCTGGTAAAGATGTTGACATAAATTAGGATTAGTCAGACCAATTCCTCTGTGAATTTCTGGTATTTGTGCGTGAGAAATTAGAACACTGTCACTGTGAGGACCTGTATCGTATTGAAAGCCTCGTGCTGACATCTTTTTCGGTGCAAGTTGTCATTGCAATGCTATTATTTTTGTTATATATGTAATCTAAACTGTGTAAAAGATGAATAGAGATCCATGCACAAATACTTTCAATCTGTTTGTGTGCATTTGAGGAAAGCTCTCATAGATTTCTTAAAAACACACAAATTAATATTGCTTACTTTTCAGCAGGGGTAAATTAGGGTCTCGGAGACCTTCTTAAAATAATCTGGAATTAAATAATATTGCATGTTTTTCATTTTACTATGATGAATGCAAAGCTATTAAACAACCTTTTAAAGAGTTGGTGTAATTATCTGTAAACAGTAACGTTACAAAAAAAGGTCAAGTTGTCCTGCCATTAGAAGTTTATGGATATAAACTGGATTTATGTTCTCATAAAACGGGCACTGACTAACTAGATTAATTCTACACAACTAAACCAACTGTAGTAATATTTAGAAACAATAAAATGATACCAATTAAAACAATTTTATTTTTTGTGTCATATTGATTAATGGTGCACTAAAATTAGCCAAAGACCTTAAAATCAGAGTGGTTGCAGGAAGGCATCCACATCTCAGTGTTATTACCAACAAGAAGAGCAGTTAAGGGAGATGGCCCTGCAATAGTATGAATATTTAATTAATAATTAGTCATGTAATTTCTCCTCAGGAATTATTATCCCTCAAACTGGTTTGTGAATTTAATTATTAGCAGCCTTTTTGTTTCCATGTCCCCTCATTACTGTCAGGATTGATGTAACATAAACTTCATTAAAAATTAAAGCAAGAGTCTTAATTACAAGGCTACCCTGACTGAAGTCAGAATTAGCCAAGTCAGTGATGTGCAAATGAGTGCATTATTTAAGAAACATGCTGGAAGTAGTTATGCTAATGTGGAAGGTTCACAGTAGCAGACCTTTTCACTTGCAGTTGCATATTCATTAAATGCACTATGCAAATTTAATGTAGCAGCCTTAGTAATGCGTTGTTAATTTATTCAGATTTATTGAGTACGACTTGTAAAAAAAAAAAAGTACAAATTTAATTACTCTATCTGCTAGAATGATATTAGGAGAGATAGCAGAGGTTTAAAATGTGTTGATCTGGATTACTGCGGTTTGATGGAGGATGTAGTATCAAAGGACACAATTTTGATAACTAGGCTTGAAAGAATATTTGATTTACTTATGGAACAATCTAAGAAATCACTAATAATGCACACGCTACTTCCCAATAGGAAAGTTTTGTGTTTTTTTTTTTTTTAAAGTCTCAGTTGTATTAAGTTAAGAGCTAAAGCAGTGCTGAGTCCACAGTCTAATGGATGTAATGATCCTACTGAGACCAGTAAAGGTTATGTATGGAGATCTATGGGAACAAAACTGTCTTTGTGGAAAGTTCACTGGTTTATCGCGTGTTCCATTGTAGTGCTGCTGATCATCAAGTTTAACAATAGTAATTCTGTCTCTCTGTAAGACTACCAGCAAGTGCAAGGTGATTTGCTAGCCCTGGCTAGTGTGAAGTTTAAAACAACAAAACACTAAGTCTGCCGTTGTGGAAGAATTCTTAACTGACATATCTTCTCTATGAAGGCTATACGTGTTGGAGAAAAAAACTTCCAACAGTGTAATTGGTCTGTAGTACTGACTTCGAAACCTATTCAGATTCAGACTGCTGCCGAGAGACTCAAGCCAGCAAGTCGTAAGTTCTTGCTCTCAAGAAGAACAGAAAATTTGAACTAGGACAATTAATCTCCAAATATCTTTGCTTCTCCTCTTTTTAAATTCCTTTTTTTTTTTTTTTTTTGTTTCCTACCTGTTGTATAGCTTTAGAAGACTAACTGCTGCAAATGTCTTATGTTTTTTCAGTCATCAGCCTCATTGATTTAGACAGTTACTTAAATAAGGGGCAATAAAAGCATATAGGGACCCATTTCTTCCCGAACTGATCAACACTTGCATGTTCTCTCCTGTGTTGAATCATGATTTACTCACTGCTGAGTTGTGTGAGCACCATCAAACTACACATTATGCTACACAACCTTGATACTTGACTAGTAAGGGACTTCTATCACTTTGATGTGTAATCCATCCTTCACTGTAGAAAATCAGCAAACAGTCTGCATGTTTATCTCTTTCAGAAGACTTCTTAAAGCTTCTCTAATTCCAAGTATATAAACCTTCAGGTCAGGGCTTTAGTCTGTGGTAGGCACAGGCACTTTTGCATTACCAGTCCTCAGACTGACTTTGCCAGATTGGTTCTTGCTCTGCTACTCTCACCTCCTGCTCCTGCACTGATGGTGCGGCTGTCATATGAACCACACTGCAGAAATGATCTGGACTCTTCACTTATCTTTTAAACCACTTAACTACTGTTTAAAAATAATGATTGTATTTATGAAATTGTATACTCACAGTTATAAGCAATGTGAACCCACAATTTGATGTATATTCTTAAGTCTACATGGATGTATCTTATAAAAATGAAACAAGCCCCCAGATCTTCCTAATTCTCGCACTTTCCCTGTGCTTTATGTGTTCTTACTGGAATGGATATTTCTGTAGGAAAAGGTCAGGATCTTGTTGGTTGTTTTTTTTTTTTGGATGGGAGAGTCATTTTCAGCCAAACTTTCCTCTCACCCAGCTGACAAACTCTAATGCTGGGATAGCGTAGCTGGCAGTGCAGATCTAACAGTGAAGCCACTGGATGAGGGAGACAAAGGGCTACTTTTTCAGGCACACTCACCTTCAGTGTATGTTGTTTTGGTCACTGGTACAAGGGATGGAGGCAGAGTCCAATCATGACTGTACTGTCAAATGCAGAAGTGTACCTACAGCTTCTCTGTCCATGTCTTAAGCTCCTTTCACAGCTAAAGATAGTATTTTTGACTTTATATTGAAATTCCATAATCCATACTGGAATCTGTCCTATCTTTGATGCATGGTTTGAAGAATCCGCAGAAATGTGCTGGTCTCTTCCCCCTGACCTTCTTGTAAGTGTTTGGATCTGTTGGGTATGGGTAAAAAAGCCAACTGCTTAATGGATCAGAAAAATCTTCTTAGTGAACGTTTTTACTCTGAAAACTGTCTCGTGACTGCTACACAAGAAGCATACATAGGAAAGTATTTGCCTCCTCTAATGTCAGGAATCTTGCTTTGAACATTTAAAAGTCTGCCTAGCATGCAGGTAGCTTCATCTTGTAGATCTCTGAATTACTGACTCTGGGGAAATCAGGATTCCTAATTCTGCTATCTGGGCTAGATATTAAAAGATAGATGGAAAGTAATTTTCTCTGGCCTCCCTCCACCCCACATTCACGTCCCATAATCTAAACAAGCAGGACCGCACCCTCGCACATTTATTTGCAGCTATTCATAAATAAATGTGAACATACAGCCAAGTTCTTCTTAAAATGTTCTGAGTAGAACTACTCTCCTTGCCCAAACAAGGATCTACTTGTTATCCTATACATTCCAGTAGTGTTGTTTGAAATACGTACATAAAGCCTTTCATATGCAGCCTCTTGAATGATCTCTGTGGGTAAGAAGAAGCAGAGGAGACGTAGGTGTGCTGCAAGACTATTTCCTGCTCCTTACAGAGATTCTCATTTCACATACGTACTTCACTGGAAACAGCTCTCAATAAATTCACATTCACCCTTCTTTCACCTGCTTATTCAGAGTCCCAAGAGAAATTCTTCTGTTAAAAGCATAAGCTGGCTTATTTGAAACAGTTTGATTGGAGTAAAGTCCAGTGAAACTGTGCCTTCATCATGTGGGTGGTGAGATGAAATGATATGCAGTGTATGCTCAGAATAGCTGAATGATTAGGCACTTACATCTGTTTAATTAAAGAATGAGCTTCAACCTCTGTTTAATTAAGGACTAGCTCATTTCAGTTGTGATAGCATGCTGGGAGTTATAACACTTCTGTAATTTAAATCTAAGGATACAAGTTGGTCTTTCAATCCTTAATAGCCAGTGGTGCGCAGCGTAAAGCAAATAAATGGTTTGTAGGTGTGCAATGTAAGAATTTGGGCACTACTATGAAAATATACATTTAAGGTAAGATTTGGGTCAACGTGGGGAACATGAAACCAGCTATGTTGGGTGACAAGGAATGGAAACTAACAAATATAATTCATCATCTGGCATTACACATATTCTAGCTTTCCCCCCTGGAAGGTCTTATTGCCTTAGCTTGGTCTCTTAAGTGCTTTGTTCCTGTTACTAAGGTCTGAGCACCTTGCAGAAAACAAGAGAATTGTAAGGATTAAGAATTTTAGAAGAGATGGTTTCACGCTTCAGTGTATGTGATACTAACTAGTGCAGAAAGCTGAGGCATTGTTCTGTGAACACTCTTTTCCCCCCCATTTCTGTCTTCTATTTCTTCAGTATTCCTCTGTTGATATATGGTGTCTGCTGTTAGAGACAAGGTAAGGGATTGTTGCTTTAATGCAGTAAGGTGCTTTCTATATTTCTTATTTGTATAGATTGTAGGAGTAGCAATTCAGCCAGTGTGTACATGCATAACTTGTCAGACATCGTGCAATTACAGACATTTCTGCATCTCTCTGATTTTAGAAGCATGACATCAAAAATATGTATAGTTCTTGGTTTACGACAGGAGCACATTACAGCTTTTTTCTATTATTATTATTTCTAAAAAGCTAGATTTGCCTTTAATTTGTGAAACTCTGTGGCTTTCTTGTTAAACTTCCGGTTTAGTTTCTTCCCAGAACAATAAAAAGGCAGGCTAACCCAAGTGCTAGGCAGACAGAACAACTGAAGCTATCCTCTGTGCAAGCGTTGCATCCCAGTGAATAATTTCTCTGCTGTTGTGGCTCTTATTCTTTGCTGCAGATTAAACTAGTTTCAGTTCATGAGTTTGGGCAGCTTCTCATCTTCCTGCCTTCCTTTCCCATTATCTCTCCCCTGATCCTCCACCTACCAATAACCTGGGGGAAAAATTTGTGATCTCATTAGTTCTGCATATTAATTCTCTTAGGACAAACACAAGCTTAAAAAATGTCACTCAACTTTGACCTGTTATGAAAGTATCTAATGCACTGAAGACTACTTGAACGTTTCTGGGTGACTTGACAACTCCAGTACCTGACTTCCTGTAAAAGCTAGGTAAAAAAAGGACTCTGTATGGATGCCTTTGATCACCAGGATCACTGGTGCCAAGCCTTGTTCACAGCTTGATCAAACGTGCTTCTGTGCAGTTGCAAACATTTGATTATAGCAAGCTGGCAATGGCATGAAGTGGGGACATCTTTCATTGGCTTAAGACCTGCTGATGGCAAGTGTCTCCCATAGGAGGTTGGTTCTTGATCTCTCTGCTGTATTACAGTACTTTCCTGACTACTAGGTGGATAAAGAATTGATTGTATGGTTGTAGCCAGAGGGTTGTTGTCAACAGCTCTATGTCCAGTTGGAGGCCAGTCATGAGTAATGTCCCCCAGGAGTCCATCTTGGGACTGCTGTTTTTCAACATCTTTGTCAGTGACATAGATAGTGGGATCAAGTCTACCCTCAGCAAGTTTGCTGATGATGCTGAGTGAAGCTGACACAGTATAAAGGCGGGATGCTGGATGGGTTCAAAAAGTGGGCATGCAAGAATCTAATGAGGTTTAACCAGGCCAAGTGAAAGGTGTTGCACTTGCGTTGAGGCAGTCCTGGATATGAATACAGACTGGGAGAAGATGTCATAGAGAGCAGCCCTGTGGAGAAGGACTTGTGGGGGTCCTGATGGATGAAAAGCTGGACATGAGCCAGTTGTGTGCTCTTATAGCCCAAAAAGCCAACAGTATCCTGGGCTGTGTCAAAAAACGGGTGGCAACAGGGAGGGGGAGGTGTTTGTCTCCCTCTGCTCTACCCCTGGAAGGCCCCATCTGGAATACTGCATCCAGGCCTGGGGCCCCCAGTATAGGAAGGATATGGAGTTGTTGGAGCAGGTCCAGAGGAGGGCCGTGAACATGCTCAGAGGAACACTGCTTCTATGAAGAAAGGCTGAGGGAGCTGGGCTTGTTTAGTTTGGAGAAGAGAATGCTCCAGGGAGACCACACTGCTGCCTCTAGTACCTGAAGGGAGCTTACAAGCAGGAGGGGGACCAGCTTTTTACACAGTCTGATAGTGACAGGACAGTGGGGAATGGCTTTAAACTAAACAAGGGGAGATTTAGGTCAGATATTGGGCGGAATTTTTTTTTTTTTTACTCAGAGGGTGGTGAGTCACTGGCATAGGCTGCACAGAGAAGTTGTGGATGTCCTACCTCTGGAGGCACTCAGGGCCAGGTTGGAGGAAATCTTTGGCAACGTGATGTAGTATTTGGCAACCCCACCGATGGCAGGGAGGTTGGAACTGGATGGGCTTTAAGGTCTCCTTCAACCTAAGCCATTGAATGATATGATTAATTCATTAGTCTTTCCATTCCATGCTGACATAGCATGCAAAATTATAACTCAAGAGAAAACCGTGCATAGCTGGACATCAATCTCCTGATGCAGTTCTTAACAGCTCTAACAGACTGTGAAGTTCTGGGATAATTCTGCAACTCATACTTCCTGCTGCTTGAAGCAATTATTTTTCATGTACGATATGTGGCCCTATACAGGGATTTTTACAGGTGTCTTTGTATCCCATGGCAAAGATTTGATGCCTAGGGCTACTTTTTTCTGTGTTGTTATTGTAATTCCAACATAGATAAGCTATTCTGGGGGCCCCTTCTCTGTCAGGTATTTGGAATTTACAGTCTGTCTCCCTTGCCCTCTTTGTCAGACACGAAGGCTCTCTTGCCTTAACTGAAGATGATTTGCCATATGGTAAAATGAGTTTGTTCTCTATTAAATGTTTTTAATTGCAGTGTGTTTACAAAGAGCTCTGTAAATACTTACATATCTGATGCTGCTAGAAATTAGTTTTACATTATATTTTCCTGGGCCTATTCCAAATGATGCTGTTCAGAGAAGTTAAATTGCATTTTCTGCCATTCAGAACTTAATGACAGCATGCCCAGCATGAAGCTGTATGGCATCGTGCTTCTCACATGCCCATAAATAAGACTTCAAAAGGATTACTTCAAATGATGTAGGTGAGTAAGCTCACAGTGAGGTCTGGCAGGAATGCCTGCACCACTAGCACTGGTGAAATTACTTGTATGATTTAAAGCCAGAGACACAACCAGTGTCATTAGTTTTGAACTCTGTTGTTTGTACTAGAATTTTACATTGATTTTATTTTTTAGTAACCTCAGTATGACTTCTGCACATGACTGTCTGATCTTGTTGAGTTTTTTTTTCAAAAGGCTCCTCACTACCTTCCATGAAAAGTTTAATTCGAGAAATAATGTTTTCTGCTCTTGGGACAGCCTGAAAAATGAGAGTTGGAGAAACTTTCTGTAGAAAAGTCAGTCACTTTAATACGGTCAACTTAAGCATATGTGTTGTGTAAAAGCCTACTAGATATCTTCAGTAGGTACAGATGTGAGGTGTGTGTATGCAAAGTTAGCACAAAACACTACAGATAGGAACCGTGGCACAAAGCAGCCCTGTCCAGGAAGCTATGTACTGTGGTGAAGTTCAAAGAATTCTTGGCTGAGAGAAATAAGACTTGGACTAAAAATTTTGTTACATTGTGTAATAATACAATTATCAAAACATTTATTGGTCATGTACGAATCCTTTAATAACCTTTTCTAAATATTCATTGAGGAAACATGCAAAACATAATTAATCTGCAAAATTAATCTCTAACAAACAGAATATTTCACTCAAATTCATACTGAACAGATTAAATTCTATTTTGACAGCCATTTTGTTTCTGTGTTGTTCAACACAGGTTGTAGGCATTTGGTATCATCTCTTTTGCAAGTGTAATTTCCTGCCCACATCAAGGCATGGAAGTACAGTTTGTCCTTAGTAATATTTGAGAATCACATCTGCGTTCCTACTTATCTTCACTAACCTATTTTGAAATGTAAGACCACATTCACTGGTATGTATTCCAGCAGCTAAAAATTCTCTCCCTGGAACTTGGATCTGGCGGACAAAACAAAGCTTCAAGTCCTTTTGGGACGTCATGGGCATAGGTAATGGAAGTACAATTCAGCATTGCCAAACCCTAGTACCTGGAAAAGTCATTCCAAAATGACTTTTTCTCACCTTTGCGAAGTTCCACCATGTAAGTAAGCTTTGATGGGTCACAGAGTGTTTCTGCATGCTAGGTTGTGATGAATGTGATTGAAACACAGACGCCTTAGTGTGGGAGAAAGATGTAGGCACCTAAGTGAAAGCCAAATAGTGTAAGGTTTGACAGACTTGTGCAGTGTATCTGGAGAATATTGTGATACTTGAGAAGGTGAATGTCTGATGTCCTGTAGAAAATGGAAGAAGTGCCAGCAACATTGGCACTGGATGAACAGAGGAAAGAGCCTCTTGACAACTCCTCATGGACAGGAACTCTGCCACGGGAGAAGGCTCTCTGCCATTTATTCATTTGCCAAAGGAAATGCCCAATGTGTTCATCCTTTTTTTGCATTTCAGTTATGAAGTGTGTTTAAGTTTGGCATTTTTGTTCAACTGTACAGCTACGTTTGGTTTGTTTGATTTCAAAGTAATGTGGTGTTCTTGGTTTGCTTAGCAGCAAACTGAGTGAATGGGAAGAGAGTGGTAGGAGCTAAGAGTTTCCTTTGCTGCTCTGATACTTGCTTATATATCCTGAAGGGTAGGAAAGTCTCACCAATGTTGTTGGCTTTGACTGACTGTGAGGTTTCCCAAGTTCACTTCCCCTTCTGCCATCCATAATTGGGTCTTTGTCTGGTCAGGTACATCTTTTCCCCCACTGTTATTGCTGTGCTTTAACTCGGCAGGCAGTTGAGCACCATGCAGTTGTTTGCTTACTGCCCTCTCCCAGTAGGAAGAGGGAGAGAATTAGAAAAAAAAAAAAGGTGAAACTTATGGATTGAGATAATTTACTAAGACAGAAAACGAAGGAAAATTATTAATAATGATTGTATGCAATATACATACACTAAATATATATATATATATATATATATAGTAATGTGCATCATTCGTAATTGCTCACCACCCAGTGACCCATTTCCCCACTAGCTGTGAGCAGGGGCAGCCCCCACCTGCCAGATCCCTCCAGTTTCATAGTTGCACATGACACCATATGGTGCAGGACATCTCCTTGGCCAGTTTAGGTCAGCTGTCCTGGTGCTGTCCCCTCCCAGCTCTTTGTTCTTCCCCCAGTCCCCTCATTATCAGGACAGTACATGGCGCTGAAGTGTCCTTTACATTGTGTAGCTCTGCTCAGCAAAAACTGAAACACTGGTGTATTATCAACACTGTTTTTCTTCTAGAGCCAAACCATAGTGTCATCCCAGCCACTATGAAGAAAATCAACTTTGTCCCAGCTGAGACCAGGACAGTTACCATCGTA
>JAOWBP010059557.1:0-38623 GCA_028571105.1 Tragopan temminckii
CTCTGCAGTGTAAGCATAGTGGTCAGGGAAACTGCTACATGAGTTCTGAATACACTGATTAATTGTATTGTTTATGTTGTGCATAGAGAGAGTCCAGCTGTGGGTTGGCTTGCCTTCTATGTCTCTCTGCCAGTTGGGAGACAGGTCACAAAATAAGTTTGTTTAGACTTTTCTAATAATACTGCAGTATGAGGGGTTAGTTTCTAGTCATCTGCAACTTCTGCCACATCTTTTGCTTGTATTTGCTGATGACCAACTTATTTCATGATCCTTTTTCACTGATCACTGGACTCAGTGGAAAGATTCATACTGGCATCTGTCTTCTGAGAGCCCATTTTGGGATCTCTATTGCTATTCTAAAACTTCTAGCTTTAAAAAAAAAAAAAAAAAAAAGGTTGTTATCCCTGTATTATTTTAGATGAGAAGAATGTTAATGCATTTAAAAGGCTTGCTGAGGTTAGGCATACTTTTATCTAAGCCAAGTTTCTGGAACTGATACCTGCCCAGAGATACATGGACAGACGTACAAAAAATATCACATCTGGTAATTTTTATGGCAAACAAACACAACTTTTATGTTGTGTCAGTCTGGTGAAGCCACTGAAGCAGTTTTATCAGTCAGGTCTTAGGAATTCAGTCGTAAAAGCCTTAGTGCTGATGTAAGATTCTGATAAATCAAGTATATTTGCATACTTTCATACTTGGAGAATATGTATAGTCAATGCCAGAGAGAAATGGCATTTTGAATATTGGCTAGTGATTTCAAATACCCTGAGCTCGTTAGAATTTTGTCTGGGATTGACTGACCAAAAGACACAGTAGAGAATAAGCAAAGTAAATACATCAGGATTAACTGACATTTTCATAGGAGACTTTGGAATGGTAAACATTATAAACCATGAACCTTGCTTGATGAAGGAATCCATTCTGAAGTGAGATTCCTTGATACTGGCATACAGGACTGGCATCCCTTATACTTTTTACGCACTGGTTTTTAGTGCATTACAAGAAATCACTGCCTTGACAAACAGATGCAGGTTTTCCTCCAAAGAGGTTGCTGCACGATGTGGAGTAGTGCTCCTTTCCACAGCTATTAGACTTTGCTATAGCTATTAGATCTGGTCCTACGGTGAGAGGTGAGAGATCTTGTAGAATCTAGCATATAACCACTGACTAATACACCCTGGAGAAAAATTCTTAAGACCCTCTGCTCCTGCCCTTGAGCTGGCTCCCAGGGAAAGACAGCACCATTGTCATGCTCCTAGGAGATCACTACGTATAAGAGTGCTTTCTAGGTTCAGTGCTAGTTGCAGAGCTGGGCTGGCATTTACCCAGGCTGATCAAAGGTCAGAGATAAAACTGCAGGTTTTGGATTTCCAGTGTGCTGATGGAGGACCAGACCTCCCTAAGCCAGGGTGAGGGCTATGTTCGTACTTTTGCAAATGGTGCCCATACTGAACACATTGCTACTCCATGTGAGGAAATAGTAAGAAGTTGTAGAGAAATGCAGCACAATATTCTTGGTTATTACTCCCCTTAACAGTCTTTCCTGCCACTCTGAATGAGAAGAAAGATGGTAGTCAAGTCTTTAACAATACAGAGTTCTCCAAGGCAGTTCACCTGTATCTTAAATATTTGTTTTATTTCTCTCAAGATCATGTCTAGATTTTTCTGTGTCATGTTCCTTGGCAAATAAACTTCTGTAAAGTAAATGGTACTCATGGCTTATAAACTGGGCTCAGAATTTTTATTTCAAGTTCTCATCTTGTTGTGATATGATAGTGCTGCAATATCTAAATTCACAGCGGTTTGCTGAGCTTGAAAGAGGTCACAGATGCATACAAAACTTTGGCTATGAACAGTACACAGTGAAGTGCACGTAAAAATTAGATGAAGGACTTCACGGTGATCGGTGATAGGAGGTTAAGACAGCATAACTATTGGCAGAAGTACTACAGATGTGTGAACGCTGTGACTTTTCATTGATCCAGACATGGAATACGGTCATGACAGCTGTTTGATGTTGACTGATTTCTTCATTACATGAAACTGCTGTTTGCTTTCGCTTAATTCTAAAAAGTGTTTGTGACAACAGCTTATGCAAAGTATCCAGAGCTTCAGATGAGTGTTGACCACGGAAGCAGGCACAGCACCTGTGGAGAGGGCATGCTTTAATAGAGGTAAGTGCAGGCCCAGAATATAATTCATCTATGGGCACTCTTGCTGGCATACCATAAATATTCTGTGGCCAGAGTACACTCAGCTGATGAATTTGGGGAATTTTTCAAACTTGGAGACATTGGAGCCTGGTTCTGGGGTTTATATTTTAAAATGACACTGAGCATTCAGGCACTTCTTCAGAATAATATTTTCTCAAATGGCAAAGGTTAGATAATGCAATGCCATGGGCATTAAGTGCAATTAAAAAAAAAAAAAAATGGTTTCCAAAATTCATAGCTTACTGGTCTTTATCATTTCACCAACAGGGAAATGCATCACGAACAGGGACCTATTCCAGAGATAATAGGGATGCTTACAAGTCACCATATAATGTCATTCCAAATTTTAAAAGAAATGACTCTTTGTACCCTGTAAATGAATTCTGAGGATCTGGTTGTCTTCAAAGCATGGTGTTCTGTGAGGCTGTGGCAAGAGATCTGCAGATGATCGTGGAGCTAATGTCTTTGCAGAATTTCCAATTAGAATTCTGTGCTAAAGAGGCATGATTGCCTCACCTCTGAGAGGTGACATGAATCTGAAGGATCAAAGCTCTGGAAATCACTAAGTGAAGAATGCCAGAGTTCTTTACCTCTGATGTTAAACAGGAGTGAAGGCAAAATATAAATTAATATTATTGTCTGTGGGAAGCTTAATGATACAGCATAAAATGGAAATGATGTAATTAATTCCTAAGTATGGAACAACATTCTTTCTGAGATTGTGTTGATTATTATTAGACATTTAAAAAAGAATGCTTTTCCGTCCATATATGCCTGTCTTTTTTTGTCTGGTAAGAAGTGCCTGTTTCAGTTCTATCCACCAGAAACAGTGTTAGACTTACTGTGGAGTAATACTTCAAGCACTTTCAGGAGGTCCAGACAAGGGCCACAAAGATGATCAGAGGGCTGGAGCACCTCCCTTACAAGGGCAGACTGAGAGAGCTGGGACTCTTCAGCCCGGAGAAAAGAAGGCTGTGAGGAGATCTTACAGCGGCCTTCCAAGTACTTGAAGAGGGCCTACAGGAAAGCTGGGGAGGAACATTTTATAAGGGCAGGTACTGACAGGATGAGGGGAAATGGCTTTAAACTGGAAGAGGGTAGATTTAGACTAGATATCGGGAAGAAATTCTTTATTGTGAGGGTCGTGAGACACTGGAACAGGTTGCCCAGTGAAGTTGTGGATGCCCTCTCCCTGGAAGCATTCGAGGCCAGGCTGGATGGGACTTTGAGCAACCTGGTCTAGAGGGAGGTGTCCTTGCCTATAGCAGGGGGTTGGAACTGGATGATCTTAAATGTCCGTCCCAACACAAACCAGCCTATGATTCTACGACTTACACATGCAAGCTATAGCTTGAATTCCATGCATGCCACATACAAACGTAAGATAGTTTATTTCAAAGGAGAGCTATCACCACATGTATTCTGCAGCTAGCACTATTGCCATCTTGTTCTGCACTAGAATTAGTCATCAGCTGTACTTATTTTAGTTATATTTCAACATTATTCATGTTCTACAATAGGAATTCCTTTTAAATATCTGTAACAGCATTAAATATCAGAGATGAATATTGGAAGAGCAGCAGTTCTTATTACAGGCTTCACGATTGCTAGTTATTTCTTCTTGCTAGCATTTTGATCTGTGTTCCATGTAAGACAAACTGTATTGGCACTATTTGTTTCTGGACAAGCCAGAAAAAGGTTGATATGTCTTAGCTATATTATGAAAAACACATTGTGATAGAACAACCCAGTCCAAATGTATGAAGCACCAAAATGGAAAATCTGGGTATCTGGGTGAGATTATTTTTTCTATATGAGATATTATTTTTTTCTATATGTGTTTAGCTTCAATAGTTTCGTCTGGTACTCAATAATGATTCATAATCCAGTGATCTGAAATAAACCTCAGAATACAATTAGAAGTGATGTTCTGGTTATTATTGTATTCCTATGAAGCCTCAGAGCCTGAACATATCCAATACTTAGTTCTCAGTGCAGAAAAAAAATTTCAATGTTGGCATTTGAAAAGGCCACGACAATTAAATGAGATACAAAGTATTGTACTGGCTGGTGTATACTCCAGAAAGTTCATAAGCTTAGTGTTTCAAGACAGTTTACTGATGAAGCAATTTTCAAGGAAAGAATAATAATGTTACCCTATCTCCTTGTTTATTTATATTGGTAATATTCCAGATCCCAGTCCTTGTCCAGAATGTCTTGAAGGGGGCATTCCTGCAGACTATGTAACTTCAATCTCTTTGTGACTGAAGGATTTGTACTTGATACAGAAAAGAGAAAAGATCCCCTCAATTACCCAGTTTCCATCCTGCCTCTCACTTTCCAACCAGCCTGTAAAATTCATCAGGATGATACTAAGCATCAGGCAACATCAAGCTGCTCATTGCTTTGCAGGCTGAAAGGTAACAGAATATTAGAATCACCAAGATTGGAAAAGACCTCCAAGATCATCCGGTATACCATTTACCTACCACCAATATTTCCCCACTAAACTATGTGCCTCAGTACAACACCTAAATGTTTCTCGAGCACCTTCAGGGATGGTGACTCCACCACCTCCCTGGGCAGCCCATTCTAGTGCCTGACCATTCTCTCAGATAAATGTTTCCTAACATCCAACCTGAATCTCCCCTAGTGCAACTTGAGGCCATTCCCTCTAGTCCTATTGCTAGTTACATAGGAGAAGAGGTTGACCCCCACCTTACCACAACCTCCCTTCAGGTTGTTGTAGAGAGCGATAAGGTCTCCCCTGAGCCTCCTCCAGACTAAACGATCCCAGTTCCCTCAGCTGCTTCCTGTCAGACTTGTGCTACAGACTCCTCATCAGTTTTGTTGCCCTTCTCTGGACATCCTCCAGAGCCTCAATGTCTTTCTTGTAGTGAGGGAGCCAAAACTGAATACAGTACTCAAGGTGAGGCCTCACCAGTGCTGAGTACAAACTGAGAAAGTATGGTGTGGCACATCGTTATCTAGTATGGTGGAATATTCTGCTGAGTTCAGGTGACTAAAAACTACACCTCTCTCCTTCCTCTGATGGTCTGACCCTTTTTTACCCCTCCAAATTTGTCTTTGAATTAAGAAGAGGGTATTTTATTGTTGTTTAGGTTGAAAGCAAGCTGTTCTGGGACCACCAGTAGGTAAATAGACAGGAAATCAAGGAATACAGAAGTATAATTCCCTCTTCAATTTGAGGTTGGAATGGTGAAATGTATAGAGTAGGATAAGTATAGAACAGCTCTTTCTGAATGTTGAAGTCCTTGTTTGGGTTAGGTCTAAGTGTAAAACTTAGTGATACTGTGTTATAAGTCAGTGATGCTGCCTAGGAGTCCTACCTGAACTGGGAGATATACTGCTGTACCAGAGGTGTACAAACAGCAAAACTCGTGCAGGGAAAGGAGGAGATTCCTCACACATCTTATCCTTGGCTCCTTGCCATTACTGGAGATTCCAAGGAGACTATTGCCTTGATACTGAGTGTATTTGCCTATTCTCAATGGAACCACTGTATATATCTTGCACTTTCTTGCACTGTAGTTAGAAGTCATATACCCATTCCTCATCACTGCCTTCTTCCCTCAAAATATTTTCTCTAGGTTTGTTTTTGAGATTTTAGGATACAGTTTTTCCCCAACTTTTTGCCATCTATTTCCCTATATATCATCATGGCTATAAAGACAGAACCTCTCTGTACCTGTCTTCAAAACTAAGATATCTTATTTCTTTTGGTCTTGACAATGTATTTGAGAACAATAGAATATCTCTTTATTGCTGGACCATCACAGTTAGAGAAAATTAATATTGATAATGGCTGTGTCAAGGACCAATAGAGTCATGGAGTCATAGAATATCCCAAAATGGAAGGGACCCACAAGGATCATCAAGTCTAATTCTGAGCTCCACACAGAACCACTCAAAATTCAAACCCTGTGTCTGAGAGCACTGTCCAGATGCTCCTTGAACTCCAGCACTGGGAACTGTGCCCACAGTCCTGCGCAGCCCATTCCGTGCCCACTGCCCCCTGGTGCAGATGCTTTCCCTCACCCCCAGCTGCCCTCCCCTGACACAGCTCCATGCCATTCCCTCGGGCCCTGTTGCTGTCACACAGAGCAGAGCTCAGCGCTGCTTCTCTGCTCCCCTCATGAGGATCTGCAACTGCCACGAGGCCTCCCCTCAGCTCCTCTGCTCTGGGCTGAATAAACAAAGGCACCTCACCTGCTCCTCCGTCTTGCCCTTCAGACCTTTCACCATTTTTGCAGCCCTTCTTTGGACACTCTGTGACAGTTTTATGTCTTTCTAATATTATGGCACCCAAAACTGCACAAAATTTTTGAGGTGAGGCTACACCAAGGTAGAATAGACTGGTTGGAATTCCATGAGTTCAAGTCTCTGGAAATTTCTAACCCTCCTGTCTATGTGACAGATGTTTTAAGGCCTCTGGAAAATGTAGAGTACAAATAAGAACAGAAGCAGAAAATGTAAGCCAGGGGAAACAGAATCAAGTCACTCTTGGAAGGAAAAAGTAGGGAAAAAAAGGTAAAAGCACATGGAGATAGGTATGTTCAGGATTTTAGCTTTAATCTCTCTCAGCTCTGCAGGCATCTGCAGTGGGTTTTGAGAGTTCATGCTCACAGCTACAAGCAAACATTTTAATTCCTCTTGCCAAAGAGCAGTCAAATCAAATAGTCTGCCTCAGCCTGCACTTTAAGAAGTCAAATGTTGCCAGGTCTCTGCAGGCTGCCCTATTATGTAAAAAAATTAAAATAAAATAAAATAAAAATTGCAGTACATTTGCTTTATCAAAATGTTGCAGCTCTGCTGTCTTTTTATCTCGCTTTTGATGGCAGTTCATGAGTGATTTTGCTTTTCTGCTTGCCAGTCAGAGAATCACTTTGACATGACTGTTCTGTGGCAGCTCCTACAAAGAGGCACACCTCCCCTGCTTTGTTCAGTGACACCTTATTTTAGCCCTCTTTCCTCAGGAGTCATGCATCATAAACTTTCCAAGAGATGATACTGTGACAAAATTGTCGTGCTGTCCTGTTACAAGTAAGGGCATGGACTCAGGAACCTGAAGGAAGCCTGAGGAGATAATCTAATTCACTGCATCATACCTAAACCACCTGTAGGAGGACATTTATCTGAAGTGTTCTTCAAGGCACACAATGATATCTTTTCACAACCACCTACTGAAATTCTTTCCAGTCCATTGCCTTTTGTGTAAGATTTTTTATTTCATTATAGCTGTTAGTAGTCTAATTTCTGCAGCTGCTTTTTGCATATGTTAATATTTTCAGCAGATTTTTTTATCAACCCTCTTTTCTCTACTCACTTCTTTCAGTTCTCTCTTATAGACTATGTTCTCATTCCCTCTGTCTTTTGGAATTTCTCTCCTCTATATCAGCTGAAGTTTAGATAATGTTGAGTAAGCTGGAAGGATTGCTCCAGGTACCTCATGGTGCCTTTCAGTATCCCACTTAAATTTCTCACAACTAATCAATAACGCTCTACTGTGATCCATCATAACTTCTAGATCTCTTGGAGAAGTGTTAAGAAGGCTTATACTAGTACAGCTGATTATTCTTTCCTGTCTGCTACATCTTGCAGTTTTGCCTTCTATTTACTAGATGTTAGGAAACATTTCTTTATCGTGAGGTTGGTCAACCACTAGAAAGAGCTTCCTAGAGAGGTGGTTGATGACCCACATCTGTCAGTGTTCAAGAGCCATTTGGACAAAGCCCTCAGTAATGTGTCTACCTTTGGTTAGCCCTGAAGTGGTCAGACAGGTGGACTTGATGATCTCTGAATGTTTCTATTCTAGTCTAATCTATTCTGCATACTTTAGGAAGCACCTTCAATTTGTTGGGATTTCTTGGAATACTAATAATTTCTTCCACTGTATTTGCAGTCCCTCCCGCTTCATGCCATGCACAAATAAAATATCATCTCTACTCCATTATCTTTGTCATCAGCAAAAATATGAATGACTCTAGTTGATATCATCTCCCACTTAGCATTTACTAGTAGCTACTCCCTGACAGTAGTTGCTTACTTACCTTTCAGAAGTTCCATCTAGCCCACTCTTTCTCACTTTGTTTGCAAGAATGTCATTGTTATAATCCACGAATCCAGTCAAGACACTTAGTCTGGTCTAGAAGACTGTTCGTCTCTGCTCAGCAAAGACAGAAGACAACGTCAAGTCGGGTGAGCAGACTTCAGACTCAGTTATCTTGACTGGATCTATACTGACTTCAGTGGGAAGCCAGACACGTGATTTAATCAAAGATCAGAGGTGTTTGTGTCTGTGAGACAGATCCCACCTGTTAAGTTCTGTATAACACTCAGGATGATATGCTGTACTTGATATATTCTAGCCATGCTTTGGTACACAGTTTTAGAGTGCAGCAAAAAAGCAGCGAGAGCAATAGTTCCAGTGCAGATGTAATGGTGCAACACTGGAGTTTGTTACTGTTGATTTCAGTAGCCCCTAACAGTAATGGGCAGTTGTCACGTGGAAAGGATAGTGAATCTTTCTAACCTTGACCTATGAGATCATCCTAAATTACTAATGCTGCTTACATTTATAATGATCTCGCTTTATCCTCAGGGGAAAAAGATCAGGGAGGAAAATTAAAATGAAGTAATAAGAACGGAATGAAAAGCATGCACTAAAAGAAGGATAAAATTTGTTTCCCTTACAACGTGATTTCCTTTTCAAACTTCTTATCGCATACGTGAAAAGTAGGTTTGGATTCTGGTAGAAGAGATCACAAAACTACAATTACTCGTGATGCAGATATAGTTTCAACTGATAGTTTTGTCTGGAAAACATCTCACGGCAAGGTTAGCCATTTTACAGCTGCTCACAACTATCAGGTTTTATTTGTTTATCTGTTTGTTACTGTTTTTCTTCTTGCACAATTAGAGCAAAAGACCAGGAATTCATGAGAAAGTAGCTGAAATAAGTAAGCGTTAAAATAAGAAAGAAGAGCATCTCTGTATGTTGCAGAGCAGCTAAGCCTTTTTGGTTTGGATTTAGACTTGGGCTTGTTAATTGTGTGTGTGCCATGTGGTTTGGGTTTTTATTGTATAGTTTTGTTATGTTTTTGTTCTCAAAATGCCTTTTTTCCCCTTCTAGACTCCTCTTTATCTACCATGTGGTTGCAGCCAATTCTTCCACAGAAGCATCTCATTAATTCTGAGCCCAAACTCACTCTACTCACCAAACATTTTAGTTTAGACCTGGGAAAACAAGCTAAGGTTTTTATAAACCATACCTTTCCATTCGTTGCCAGGATTCCAGCAGAACATATGTCACCTGGTAATACCCCTTGGATGTCTTTGTAAGGTCTTCTTCACCTCACAGCCGCTGGAAGGATACCCTCAGCATAAAATTGTAAAGAAAAAGAAAAAAAAAAAGTGCCAGGGAATGTAAAAACAGGATGGGTTCGATTTTAAGTTAGTGTCAGGCTCTTCTGGGAGCATTGCTTGATATTAATGGCAACTTCAGGTGTAATAAGAAAAGTGAAAAGTAGTGATATTGCCCTTTCTGTATTTTGCAGGTTCAAGGACCATTCCTCTTCCCTTCTGCTGTGCAAAGCTTTCCCCTGGGTGGCCACATTCTTCATGATCTTGAGCTACCAAAAGCCCTGCTTGCGATGCCTGGTACCACCTTTTCAATGTGAAATAAGCACAGCTCTTACAAGCCTGTATTTGCTAGACAAAATTACAAGCCCTCATATGTGACTTAATTGCAGTCATTGACTCAAGCTTTTTTTGCTATGTTTCCACCTTCAGTTCTTCTGGTCTGCCAGATCTCACAGAAGAGATGGGGACAAGTGGGAACCAACAAAGTTCGCAGTAGAAACAAACTTGCCACATTTTTCTTGCTGAGCACAAAGCTTGTACAGAAGACTGCTTCTTCATGCTTTCCAGTGCAGTCTACACATACTATGGCCTTCTTCCCAATCACACAGCCTCAGCGCTGCCACCCCAATCCCGCAAACCGAATCAGCCTCCAGCAGCCATGCAGGACGTGAGCTCCACCTAAAGGCTCAGCCTCTTCAGGACGTGTGAGCCTTTGCTGTGCTCCATCTCCAGGGGAAAATGCACGTTACTCAGCAAAACACAGAAGCAGAATCAGTCGTGGCCTTTACCTCCATTGCAGCTGAGCATGCTGCTGATCTAGCATCATTTTGTATTTATCACTTTTTGTTTTATTGCATTCTCAACAGCTATACAGCACAAAGTCATCCAGCAGTTTTGCCTGGCAGCTATGGTACAATTAACGTGTAAAAATATATTTATGATAATATAAATGTAGATTTGTGTGTGTCTCTGTCCATTTCTCTTTTATATCCAGTTGAAAGATTATAAATCATTTCCTACAAAGCTGTGATTATCAGAGTCATGGTTACACACTATAGCTTTTACCTTCTCCTAGAGTCAACACTCTTACCCTCCCTGTCTCTCTGTGCACATATATACGCACATATCTCTACATCTATCAGTGTAGCTTAAGAGGAAAACAAAACAAAACAAAACCACTAGGAAGCAACAAACAAGCAATGAAACACTGTGGGATAAATTCAGAAGCATGGGAATGGATTCTCCCAGTGTAGGAACTCTCCTGCACTTTAAAAGGAGCTAAATATGGGAGGCAGTGGTAGCCTTAGTCCCTGGAGGAGTAAAATTTGAACATACAGAGCTCATATAACATTAGAATCAATTTTAAGTCTGTGCAGTCTTGCTGGAGCAGGTCATAGATCTCACCTGCCAGCTTCCCATTCCCAGTTACTAACCGAGTGTTTGGACAAGCTCCTTATGTGACACCATAGAGATGTGACTGATATGAGCTAGATCCCAGACTCACATTTGCTTCCATGGGTTAGAGATGCATGGAAGGTAAGGAGAAGCAAGGCAGGGGAAAGGAACTAAAAAACTTAAATGAGCAAAACTCTGAATTTTCCTGGGTTCAGGGCAGTGATCTGTGGGACATTTGATGCTAAGGGCTGCCAGTATCCTGAGCAGGTGCACTATGGAAATGAACCCTTCTCCCTCTCCTTCTCTTGGCCTTACTGTTATTTCAGCAAGGTGTAAAATTTTATGTCTTTGTTTCCTCAAGCAACTTCTGCTGTATTTCAACCTGTTGCAGTTACAGTCTGTAGAAAAGAACTACTTTAAAATACTATTCCAAAGATGAGGAACAACACAGTATCTAAACAGCTTAAGAAAAATCTGTGAAAATGCCTATAATTCTATTTGTCCATATCCTAAAGAGATCGAAGCAGAATCTGAGAAGATCTGCATTTTCAAAAAGAAGAGACTCATAAAAAGTATAGATGAAAAAAGCAAACGCCAACAAGCAACTCCAGATGGGGTGACTCCAATCTCTTTAATACAAGCAGCAACAGAACTTTCTGCCTGGAATACTTGTTTGGCTGCAGCCACACAGAGTTGCATTTGACAGTCAGCTGTGGAACTTACATGGACTTCAGTGCCTGCTGTGATATCTGACAAGAGGAGAACAATGAATGGCTCAAGCCACCTGCTTGCTGAACTGGCTCAGCTGTGCAATCTGAGGTGAAAATTAGCTGCTTTCCAAGAGCAGTGGAGAGAGTCTAGGAAAGGTCTTTGCCCCTGCCAGCTTCTCAAGGAGTGGTAGAAGGCTCTGAGATTGAAGAGACATGCCTGGGAAATGCATCTGCATATATATGTGAATGTAATAAAAAAAAATCAAAAGTTCTTAATTTTAATAGAACCAGATTCCTCCTTTGTAAACCTATGGGGCTGACCACCCTTAAGATTTTCATTCTGCAGAAACATATTTTTTTCATTTTCAAGGACAGAAACAGGCAGTCAGCTATTTCAATACTCACATAAATTAGCGGAGACTTTGATTTCAGATATCCTTCAGTGTTCCTCCACTGTTATGGAGGTGGGAAGTGATGCTTTCAAAGAAGAGGACTTTCCACTTCTCCTGAATCTGAATCATTCTAGAGGCAGAACAAGGGTCAGCAAGAAAGAGTCCCTAGTGTTAAGAGTACAGAGCTGGGGGAGACAAATCCTAGCACATCAGATATTGCTACTCTCCATGTCAATCCTGGTTTTTATACAGAGATTGTCTACAGTGCACAGCATTAGTACAAACCTCCATTAGTTTTTGCATCTGGAAAACCTCAAAAGAACAGAAAATTAAGAAGTTTTGAGATCCACATAAAGCTTGGAATAGCAATTATGAAGCTGTGAAAGCCGCTCTATCTCAGCATTAGCTCTTTAATTCTTCCTGGAAAAACAGATCTAGATTAACATATGTAGATTACTTTGGAATGGGATTAGCTGGTTTCAATATTTTTTTTTCATAGTATGTGCTGTCAGCACCTGATGGAAGGATTAAATCTGTCCCACAAAAATGACAGATGTCCTTTTGTATTTCCACACGCTTTTTTGATTCCTAGGCTGCTCCCAAATGGTCTATTAAATATATAATTTAAAAAAAAAAAAAAAAAAAAGGCAAAGCAAAATACTTTGAAATATGCATTATTGGTACAGTCCAAAGAAGATTGCTTTTTCTCATTAGTGAACTCGGAACTTTTGTACTTTGTTGTACAAAAATAATCTTCATATCATTGAACTACAAAGGACCATTTTCAGTAGGTTAGTATGTTTACTAACATAGTTTGCAGGCTCTATCCTATTTCTTTTGAACCATAAATAATGATTTTGACCCTGACTTGATAGACTCACCATTTGGATTTTCAATCAGCTTACTTGTACATATATAAGACAGCGAGTTGGCTGGGCTCCTACTTTCCCATACCTGTTAGATATAATGCACTCTATCTTAGTGACTTTTACCCTGGATAATTTCCTTCTCTTTTCCTTTCCCTTTTTCTTTTCTTTCCCTTGCCTTGCCTTGCTGTGCCTTGCCTCCCCTTCCCTTTCCTTTTCCCTTCTCTCTTTTTTTTTTTTTTTTTTTTTCCTACAGCCTAATAGCATCTGGGTTTTTCAGAAATATTTATGGGCCAAGTCAGAGGAAAAATTCCTTCCTAAGCAGACCTCAGTTTCCTGAAGGATTTAATTCCATTTCAGATAAATTTAGTTTGAAACCTTTCACTATCTTTAAGCATGTAGGACTAGACACTGAAAAACAGCTCACTCACAGGAGGGAGCCCAAGGGAATTGCTTTTCTTGCATCAGATCCTAAGAACTGAAGCAAGACCCACAGAACAGCAGAGCACTGCTGTGTTTGTATAAGTCCTAATTGCAGTCTATACATTTCTACCTGATAAGGGCCATGAGGAGGTGGTCAGGCTTGAGATCTCTTCTCTAGGAGAAGCGTTCCAAGCTCAGAGGGCAAAGTGAGGTGTAAATAGTAATATTGGGTACATCGCAAGAAAACAGTTATTAAGTTTTATGATTTATATAAAGTCTTATATATATGTAGATAATGTTTTTGAATCTATGCAGCTTTAAGTACTAAAGCAGACCTACTGAAACAGGGGGCAGAATACTTACAATATGCAAGGTTGTGGGCTCTTTTACTGTGTCACATCACAGATTATTTCTGATAGATAAAACACACAGAATCACAGAATTACAGAATGGCCAGGGTTGGAAGGGACATCAACACGGTGGCTTTATAAGACTTTTCCTGCAAAGAAAGGACACTAGCAAAGGTCCAGTGTTTCTCATGTGGTCTCCATGAGTACCATCAATCCAGCTGAAATGTAACACCACCACTGTTGGGTTGGGTGGCTTTCAAGAGCCATCCAACTTGGGCTCAGAAACTTCATCAAGAGAACAGAGGGCATAGGAGTCAGAAGTCTACATCATATCTTGAGTAAACTGCAGGAACCACACACCTGAACCAGCATTTATGTGAGCCACAGGTGAGCGAGAAGATTGCCATTTGAGTCTCAGGGAGAGAATGCTTTAGCAAAGCAAGCTGCCCCATAGAATTATCTGGATAACTAGACCTTACCCTTCCTGTTCGAATCAACACAATTTAAGATGCACAGATGCTGTAGTCAGACTTGTAAAACAGAGCTTAAGTATCTAGTGTGGGGCCAGGCTAAGAAATTAGAAAGCTGATACATTTCCAAGCACCATTTAGACTCTTTATCACGAGACAAATCCTGTAGTTTTTACCTGAAGACTCATTTTCTTTTTTTTTCAAATATGCCTTTTGATTTTTGCCTTGAGCAGCCATGTGTGTCTTGTTCAACACTTCTTTGCCTTTTGTAAGTATCAAAAGTATTAAAATATGGTTTTATAATGGACTTTTGGGTATTTGGTTTTGAAGATTATCCCCACCTTTTCTTAAGTGTTAATATGAAGATTGCCCAACAAAGCCAAGAGGAGAATTTGAAGTTTGATTCATTGTTTAATAACCATTTCTAGCTATTTACAGATATATTTGCCTTATGACCTCTGATTTCTGTTATATTCCTTCTGTGAATTTATTTGCTTCAATAGTTAAATTATGTGGATTATGAGAAATCCACTTCACCTTTGTGTCTGGCAACAGGCTGTGATCACAAGGCAATGATTTCATTGGAGGAATCAAGCAAAAGTGGAAGGAATGTAGGGTGTGAGAGGGGGAAAAAAAACATTTGTTGAAACACAAATACCTTCTGGGAAACCTATTTGAGCAATTATAGCTCTTGCACTGTGACAGTGAACGGATGTGAAAATAAATACCAGCTGGGTTCTTCTTTCACTATAAATATTTCCTTTTTTTCCCTAAATTCTCATTCCTTAGATAGCTGTGTAGCACTGCTTGTGTGCTTAGATCACGCAAGATTTTAGTGCAGTTATTTGGTGAGCAAAGGCATTGCTGAAGTTTCAGATAATTACTGAAATTTTCTCCACATAACTGACAGTAGAGATTGGTGCTTTTTTGGATGCTAGAAATCGAAAGAGAGTAGAAAAAGAATGCACGTAATCTTTCATATAAAGTAATCTGGTGATAATGCTTGGCTCATGCTCCCACCTCCCACCCTTTGATGTTCAAACAATGTATCACATGTGAGAATGACTGACAGCATTGAAATGATGATTGGTGTCTGATGAGCTCACCAGGGCTCATCATGCATGTATTTGAAATTTTAATCTGAGCCCCTTGGCTTCTAACTTCTTGATACACCTGTTTGTTTGCCTGTAGCTCTATGATGTTGAAAACTGCCCACCTCCAAGCCATTTCTAGAAGACAGAGTTCTTTCCATGCACTACAAACCTCTCTGAAACAAGTGTCTGCGGGTGTACTTGACCCCACTTCTGACTGACCACCATCCTCCTCCAGGATCTGGCTCACAAGGCCGGTACCTGTTCCCCATGTTCCCTCATATGCCATGCATACCCACCATAAGAAGGGAGTGGAAGAGGAATTTGGTTTTGCCCTACCAGCCTCAGTAACCCCTGAGCGGAACACAGGACAGCTGCTCTCCCTGGTAGCCCTTGGGAATCTCTTTCTTCATCATTTACTGCAGACAGATAGGATGGTGCTGGACAAATGGAGCAAATCCTGGGCTTGGACAAGACTTCCCATCCTTGCCAAAGGGCCTCCAACAGACATTGCAGGGAAACAACTCCAAGAAGGGAACGAGCATGCCAGTGCTGCTGAGGAGTAGAAACTGCTCCGAACTTGAATCCTTACACAGCAAAAATGCTCCTGACATCTCCATGATTTCTATCCAAAGAATGGCTCATCCAGATGTAGGTGGACATACGGCCCTGCCATGAGCTGTGGCATTCACCAGTGGTTGCCTTCTGAGTGGTGAGTCCACCAGGACCCCAGGTAGCAGATCTTTAAATAAACTGAAACTTGAAACACAACCTCTGTGGTCCACTGACCAAACACAAACTCTGCCTTAAACCTTATATGGGCACATCCATGTGATTTTCCCAACTATCTTTAAAAGGAATAAATGATACTCGGTGGTCTGTAGATGAAAATAAGTCCTAGATTTGGTCATTATTTCAGTAGCTCTGACTCTGTACGTCAACAGATTAAGAAAAGACTCCATTTAGTACGCATCATTTTATTTCTTGATTAGTTTTTAGTGTTTGAATAATGGCTTTTGTGACAGATGTAATGTGTCACATTTACATGCTTTTAGAGGGGAATAATGCCTCATGACCTTACACTTCTCAAGAGTCCCTCAACCAATGAACTGTGAAGCTGTATACTGCAAATAATCATTTCAGCTGGCGCTGGGTAATCCCAGAGGTACATTTTGTATTAGGTTCACTTTTCAGTGATTTATCTGTAATTTCTGTTAAACCACAGTTAAAGCTATCCAGCACTTGGCTGATAGATCAGCAATAGGTAGCCCTTGCCAATGACACAGTTTGTGTGAAGGCTGATGTAGCCTGGAGTCTAAGAATACAGACAAGTGAAGATGTTGCATGTAGGAACCAATGCCCATCATCTGTCTGGAAGCTGGCTTCCAGTGCACAGTGCTGCCGCCCCTCCAGCCTTCTTTGTTGAGCCATTACTGCTCTGGGCCCAAAGTAAATCACGTCTGCCATCAGAGCTGGGCCTGAAAAAGGAGAAACTGGCAAAAATATCCTTTCAGCAAAAAAGAAAGGTTGCTTAAAAACAAGTCCACGTGCTTTTGCCATTGCCACAGATTGCACATTGGTACCAGAACCATTTAGGCCCCAGGAGATATTCCTCATTATCTCTCAGCTCCATCCATCCCAGTTAGCTGTGTCCTGGGATTGTCGGCCTCATCTCCAGTCACTTCTTGGGAGCCCTCCCCAGCAGCAGCATCCCGGTCCTGCAGCACTGCAGCAGGTGTGTCCCTAGGAGTTGCACTCCTCGCAGTGGCAGGAGAGGATGTAGCGGTATGTGGCGGTGAGCCTCATGCCACCTGAGCAGCGCAGCCTCATGGCCTTCAGCTTAGAGGTCTGGGGCCGGCAGCAGTGGCAAGTGGAGCGGAAAGGCTGCTTTAGGACAGTGCTGAAGGACACCATTGGCTCCGAGCGCGATGTCTGGCTACAACGTCCTTCACAGCGAGCCAGCAGCACCATCTGTGAAGGAAGAGAGATGAGTTAGAAATGTCCTTCCAGTCTGGCTGACCTGTCATCACCGACCACATCTCTACACCCATGACACCCCCACCCATCCTTATGCAGTACACTTTGTCCAAGAGAACTGAGGAGGTAATGAGGGCAGAGAAAAATGGAGTCTTTCCTATGGTCCCAGACACCATTACTAGTAACAAATATGGGGCCTGGTTCTCTGACAGCTGACCTTGGGCTCAAAACATTTGCAGCTAGCCCTGTTTTCCAGGCACCGTGACTGCAAGCATGGATTGCTGGCCTCGGGTTTATGGCAGCCAAGCCCTTAAATCATCAGCCAGCCTAGTGCTTTGCTTGGGTATTTTCCAGTGTTTTGAGTTTATGTGTTCATGTGTTAGTGATCAGCAGAACTGGTCATCAGGGTCAATAAATTTCTCAATTGCTTAGAAATATAAACATATAAATTAGAAATACAAAGAAGCTTAGTTTATTGCTTCTAAAGAATTATGCTTCTGGCACTGTCTTCTGCACAGATCGCGTTGAGTGTATGTTTGCAATTGTATGCGTAAATGTATTATTACATCAGTTGTATTTGTGTAAAATGCATTGCATAACACAAGGCAGTGAAAACATAGACAAGCATGAACTGCTTGCAAAGTATGGGGGTTCCCTAGTAAGATCTTCTGAAAGCCAATTTGGCTCCATGATTCTTCTCCTGGATGCACCAGCTGAGCTATGACCAGAATAGGTCAACTTGTACAATGAGAGGTGCTAAAGAACGAAATCCCATGGGAAGTCCACTGCTTCTGTTCCCAAAAATCCCTTGTTGATAAGTGGAGATGACTGCAGTCTCCAAAGCTCCACATAAAACACAGAAAGGACCTTCTAGAGATGAGATAATCAACTGGTTAGAAGCAGCTATTACCACCTTGTGAAGCTAAGTTTAGTACAATTTTAATCAAATTGTTACACTTTTATGGGGAATTAAATATTATTTAATCCAGATCAGCTAATTCTGATTAACCAATACAGATTTTAAACCAACTTTTTGTATCATACAAGCAAGGGCAAAATGTGATGGAAGTGATAATGTATGCACCAAAAAAGTTGTAAGTTTATCCTTTAACCAAAGAAGAAAATTATCATATTTTGACCATACTGTACACATCTCATGACTTTTCCAGGCTATCCAGAAGGACAACTATAGATGTGATGGCAAATATTTTGCAACATTAAACACTTCTAGTACTCTTTCACTTCACACTCTCAACTGACCAGAAATCATACAAGTAGGTACATCTAATGTTTAATTATCAGAAGCACTCTTCTTTAGTTAGAGTCATGTGGAAAGGCGAAAGGAGGAGAGAATATTCATGGTATCGAGTACTGCCAGCACTAGTGGTGTCCTTGGAAAAAGCACTGGTTGTCAGTAATGAACATACTTTCTACAGTACTTAAAAATGTCTCTTCCAAGAGTACTTGCATGATTAAGTATTACTTCAAAATGTGTTAACATGTTAACAACTACACTTCCAGTCAACAGAAGGAAGGTGCCTTCATGAGCTGATGATTTGGGCTTGCAACGAAGCGTCTTCCACCTCAGTTTTCTTGTTGGCTCTTCAATACATTTGCCATCTTTCATAATTCCTAGCATGAATTTATTGTTCGCTTTCCCTTGACCATAGAATCATAGAATAGTTGAGTTAGAAGAGACCCTTAAAGCTCATCTAGTCCAACTCCCCAATGTTGCCTATTCATAAACCAATTCACTCATTCGCTAGTAGTAATATGGCGGGAAGGAAGTTTCTGTGTACTGCCACACACCAGCTTTAGATGTACTGGCAATGTTAAGCTCCTTACTATCAGCATATTTAGTGTAAATAAGAGGGAAAAGGAAAGTTATCACAGTGCTAGTGCCCAGATGAAAATCCACTTTTGTCCCCTGGAAGACAAAACTTCCTTCCCACAGCAACAGGCAAGCAGCTGGAGAAAAGCAACATGCCTGTCTAATTCCTTTCCCACAAAGGAAACACAGAAGACTGGGACATGTAAAACCATTAGTTTCCTTCCATGTTTCTTGACAGCTCTCCCTAGGTCCCCCACTTTGACCAGTTCATCAGACTGTGAGTTCTGTCACAGACTTCCCAAGCATTTGGTTGATGTGGAGGCTGAGGAGGAATCCGACTGCAGCCTGCGGTCACTTAGAAGGGAGTTATAAAGACAGTGCAGAACAACTGTGGTAATAGGGGATATAAAATGGCCACCGGCTGCTTTCTGGGAGCTTCAGAGGACTTCCAGAGTCCCCTCCAACCAACACTTCTATGATTCTGTAATTTCAACCCAAATGTGATGTTGCTCTATGATGGAGGTTACTTCTAATGGTTGATGCTTCTGGAGCTGGAACAATTAGTCACTTCTGGCACATTTCTCCTCAGGATTTTTTATGCCACACAGCTGTGATCCTGTGCCAGCAAGTATTTCCAGAAACACCAGAAAAAAAAAATAACAGCCCCCAAGGACTACAGAAGAGTTGCAGAAGTTTAATTATAGGGTAGAACCTCTGTCTCAAGCTTTCTAGTGCAAAGACAATCAATATTTCTTCATTATGCAACTGCATTTCTAATTGCTTAGCAACCTTTGTCTTTAAAAACATGTTTCATTCTGTGGAGATCATAATTTTAATCTAAAATGTTGCTGGCTACCTAGCTCTTCAGAAGAGTATGGTTAGTATTAAGACTGTGTAAAATAGAATTATATACCTCTAAGTTATTCGGAGATCACCTAGTCCAACTGTCCACCTACCACAAATATTGCCCACTAAACCATATCCCTCAGTGCCACACCCCCATGTTTCTTGAACACCATAAGGCACAGTCACTCCACCACGTTTATGGGCAGCCTGTGACAGCAAAGTTACACAGAGTTGGTCTTATATTTTATTTTTGGATTATAGCGTACATTTTTTGAAATGGCACCACACTATGCATATCAAGTCAAGCTTGCAGGAGAAATCGATTCAGATTTTCCATTTTGACGGCTTTCTAAACTTCTGAACTAACCTGAAGCCCTCAGCATAATATAACCCCCTCCTCATAAATCCCAAAGAGCACCAGCAGATTTTGGCAGGTGTGCAAATGAGCTGGAAATAGCATGTACTTTAAAAGCTTTGCTTTGCCATTTAATCAATAGCACCAGCTGTTTATTGCATCGCATACTATAGTGCAATAGAGATTATCACCTAAATAATTAGTAATGATATGATGGCATGGCACAGTAATACAGTAAGTGTATATATAGTAAAAATGTGTGGGTATTTTATAACCTGATATCCGTGCCTCCTGGCTCCCCTGCTCCCCCACGCATAGTAGCCTGTTCATGTCACCTTGTGATGCTATTCACGGAAGTATAGAGCAATGCCAGGCAAGAGCTGTGGGGGTCCTGCGTGCTTGTTTGAGCAGCTAGAAAAGTACGGTTTTTTTCCACTTCAAGTCAGTAATCTCATATCCATCTGACAGCTACAGAACAACCACATTCTGGAAATTTAGAACTTTTTAACTGGTTTGTTGCTGTTGATATTAGTAACCTCATTTTCCACCCTCTTCAACAATGTGTTGAGGCTTGAGCGGATGTGGTGAATGCATGAGCAAAGACTTGCATACAGCTTTCATGGCCTGGCTGCAAGCAGGAATGGCAATCCTCAAGAGCCACCTCCTGAGCAAATTCATTCCAACATTTGCTAAACTTTTATACGCTTGATACTTGTCTCTCTGGCCCAGATTCTTTACTGCTAAGTTATCAGCAACAGCATGCCTCTGGTACATCTGGAGGAAGCACTTGTGACAGCTGATACCGTAATTCATGAGGATCTGATTGTGATTGCAAGGCAATGGGGAAATGGCCAAAGTTGCACCAGGGGAGGTTTAGGTTAGATATCAGGAAGAACTTCTTTACAGAAAGGGTGGTTAAGCACTGGAATAGGCTCCCCAGCGAGATAACTGAATCACCGCTCCTGGATGTGTTTAAAAAACATTTCGATGTGGTGCTCAGGGACGTGATTTAGTGGTGGGCTTTTAGGGTAGTATGGTTAGATTGTGGTTGGATTTGATGATCTTGAAGGTCTTTTCCAACCTGAGCAATTCTGATTCAGTCTAACACATCAAAGGTTAGTGACAGAAGTCAGACAAAATCCAATACAGTCAGAAAAGTCAGTACCTCATGAGTTGACACGCTTATTTCCTTGAATCCAAAGGAAAACACAGCTTTACAGGAGCACATTACCTTCTTTCATCCCTCCTTTGTTTTGTCTATACATTCTGTTACTATAGTGGGCTACGTTTCCAAAAGCTTTGGAAACCTATTTTCTACATCTGCTTGACATCACAACCAAGAGGGATTTTAATGGTTAAATTAGACCCGGGGAACTTTTCCAAATGTAACAAGACTACTTTCCATGTGGGTATAACTGGCAGCCTCTCCACAGAAAAATATGGTAAATGTAATCCTTGTTTAACCAAGATGGATGGTAAAAGTAATACATCTTGCATTTTCTGAAGTCATTTTTAACTTCTGTAATTCTGTGCTGCACTAAGAGGAAAAAGGCACAGAGTGAAAAAAGATTGCTTGGTGAAACCAATGCATCACTCCAAAAAAGGGCAATATCTCTGGCAGAAATTCAGTCCTAGCTCCAAAACGGAAACACAGTGGAAACAAGAAGTACTGCAATCCTCATAGCTGCTCCAGCAGAACCTTCCTTTTTTTGACTTGTTTATGTTTTATCACAGTATATACAGGAGCAGACATCACATCTAGTTTTCATTAGCAAGTCTAATATTGATCTGTGTTTATATGCTAGATCCAGAACAGCAGCCATCTGTCTATCAGAATGATTCAGATCCCTGAGACCTTAACAAAGAAAGAGCTGAACTTGACAAACAGAGAGGGAATAATATTTTCAAACATGATTTCCTTTAAAGGCCTCATTTAAAAAAATGTCATGGACATTTTTGCAGTTAGTTACAGATGTTTATGTCAAGAGTTTTTTTAATCAAAGCTCTGTTTTAAAAGAATATGTTTTTCATTAGATTGCTTTCCTCGTTCTCATTTCCATCATTCCCAGTCTTATATGCTTGATGATTTTTCTCTGCCCATAGGAACGATAAGAAAACAAGTTGGTGGTGGGATTCTTTCCTTATTTCCTTTCCTCCTTCCCTTTCTTCCTTCCTTTCCCTCCTTTCCTTCCTTCCTTCCTTCCTTCCTTCCCTCTTGCCTCTCATTCTTTCTTCAGAAAGCCAATGCTCTATGTGCGCCTGTAGCAACAAGGCTTTTAACATAAACCTGGAGGGCAGCGATGATGATGATGGAGGAAGGAAAGCAACCACAGAGTGAAAGGGTTTTGTTCAGGTTTATAGGAGCATGGACATCCAAGCCATTGTGCAAAAAACCAACAGAATCCTAGAAAGGTGCAATCGCAGCTCTTGGTCATGTGAACTCAGGATTCACCTCATACTCTGATCCTAAAAATCTCCACCATGAGACATGGATAAGGCACCAAAGCCCAAGAGTTGTGTAGTAAGCAATATCCTAAGCACGTAAAAAGCAAACAAACAAACAAACAAACAAAGCAGCAGGGTGAGGCAGGTGGCTCTGGAGATGCAAAAGCATGTGAATCTGTGAAGCTGGGAGTAGAAAGGCATCAGGAAAGGCTGGCAATCATGGTGGCTGCTGGAGAGCTGTCGATGATGTAAGGGCCCAGCAGAGGCAAAGCCATGCTGTGGGAATTCATTGCAGCCAAGGAATGGTGATGGGTGGGTAACAGCCCACAAGAGGAGACTGGGGCAGGGGAGCCTTTGGCCCTGGTCTGGGAAAGACTTATCCCTCTTGCTTCAGGGCTAAATGGCCAGAGGTCAGGCTAGGACCCATTGCGCTCATCCTCTTGTTGGAAGCAGTGTGCTGGAGCAGTTATAATTTCAGTAATGCTGGATGCTTTCCATATGGGAGGAAAATCTAGTATGGATTAAAATCAGAAAAAAAACCCTCTTCTGAATCACAAGTAATATATACTTTCGTTGTTTGAATTCAAGAGCAGTAGGACAAAAACCTCTGATCTCATGCTGCTGTGGATCAGAAGTAAATATTTACATAGCATGTCAGGCAGCGCCAATGTTACGGAGACTCAGGCTTGGCTGTCCCACTTACCCATTTTGGAAGCTGTCAGCTTCCCCAGCAAGCAGAGGGAGAGCAAGACATGCAGATTAATCATATAACCATAGAACCACAGATTGGGTTGGAGGGACCATAAAGTCCACCTTGCCACAATCCCCTGCTGTGGGCAGGGCTGCCACCCACCAGACCAGGCTGCAAAGGACCCATTCATCCTGGCCTTGAGCAACTTCAGCATGGTGCCCAGCCTCTGCAACAGCCTCTCCCTGCAGCCCTTGAGCATTAAGCTGGGATGTTTTTCTGGTGGTGTTTCTCTCTGTGCTTTATTTTACGCTTTCTAGCCTGCTGCTGCTAGTGGTATTACCTTATCTCCATGCTGAACCTGAGAAGCAAATAATTCATTCTATGTACAAAGACATCCAGGTGGTGAAAGAGTCAGCCAACATGGCTTCTCTTGACTCATAAATGCTCCCAGGTTCACTGTGGATGGGCTTTGCTCCTATACCACAGCCAGCCTTTCTTCCCTAAAACCCCCACCTCTGTTACACGTCCCAGCTGGCACAAGTGCTGGCATGGGCTGCCGTCCCTCTTCATTATCTCAAGGAACTGGGTGTGTGAGGCAAATCCCTTTCTGAGGAACAGTAGGATGGCCAATGTGAAGACTGCACATCTGCATATATACTGTCTTTGTTTGAAGTAAATGATGACAAGATAAATGGGACCAGCAAGAATTTTTGCCTTGTTTCTCCCAATTCTTTTTCTCTATGCAATGAAATAAATTACTGTTGGCTACATATGTGGACTACCAGACTTCTTTGACACTAGATTTTTCAGGCTTGAAATCTCAAAGGAAGGCTCCAATTAAAAGTTCATCTTCAGGAGGGGCTAACTGAGATAGACTCACAGAATGGTTTGCACTGGAAGGGAGCTCAAAGCCCACCTATCCCAACCCCTGCTGTGGGCAAGGCTGCACCCCACCAGCTCAGGCTGCCCAGGGCCCCATCCAACCTGGCTTTGAGTGCTTCCAGGGATGGGGCACCACAGCTTCTACAAAGTAACCTACTCTTCTGAACTCGCTCATCTCCTTGGTATTTGCAGCTGAGTCCTGAGAGTGCTCCTTTGAAACCTCATTTACTGCATGTTAATCTGACCATCACCATGTATTTCTCCTTCCGAAGAAGAAAGAATCAAGAGACTTCCTCTCCAGCTGATGTGTACACTCAGATGCTTCTACCTCTGTGTGTATCTGTGATTGGGTTGCAGGAATTTATACAGAAGAACTCACGCAAAATGACTTATTTTAACACTTCTCCTGCAGGGGAGCAGAGCCCTTACCTTTGAGCTGCACTTGTAAAGGGGGTGGCTGATGGAGTCCACATAGTGATGCCTCATGCAGCGGCTGGGATCGGTGTCGATCATGAAGGAACTGTCTGGTTTGCTGTCCGTATCTCCCATCATTGCCAGGAGCGAGAGCATGGAAATTGAAGCTGCAAGTACATGACTTCCCATTGTTGAGGAACTTTGCTGTGATAACAGCAGAGGGAGGTAGAGGATTAAAAAAACGCCAAATACTGTGAGCCAGTTCCTCTCCAGGAAAGTGAAAAGTCTGGTTTAAGTCTCTTAGTTGTCATTCTTCCTCCGGAGTTAGAGTTTGCTGAGATTGTAATCCATCAGAGAATCTCCCGTGTAGCTGGAATAAAAACACCATAAATCATGATCCTGACCAAAAACAGCTCTGAAGAAAAACAGACGTAAATAATAATAAGGCTCATAGGATTTTTGCTTGCCAAAATACACTCTCTGAGAGAGCATCATTCCCACAGTAGGTATGGCACGCGACATTAGGAAGGAGATGTGTTACTTTAAGCACTTCTCCATCTTTTTTTTTTTTACCATGGAGAACCTTTTAACTTTTCATATTACAAGTGTTGCAGCACCCATCTTGTTCACTTAGCAGTGTCCCTAATGGGCTCCCCTCAAAACTGGTAATGGATAGCACATCAGAACTTGCTGCAAATGGGAAGGACTGCATATTCACTCGAAGTGTCAAAAAGCACGCTTAGAGGCAGAGTCAGGCTGCCTTCTGCCTTACCAAAGGGAATTTCCCAGGCAGTAAGTGGAGAGGAGGGAGACAGGCGGGGCTCCTGTAGGGACAAGGGACACAAATGGACCCTGTCTGGGCACAAGCATTGCAGTCCCTGTTAATTAAAGAATAGGATCTGAAAAACACATAGTATTCCATAATATCCAAATGCATCCCAGCTGTCAAGTGGGGAAAAGATAGATCTGCAGGTGGAGTCACACAGATTGCCATTCAGTCATCTGGGTTTGTAGCATGTTGGAGACCAGGAGGGATCCCTCAAAACCCAGCTCGAAACAACCCTGAAAAGCCCTTCAGGGGAACATCTCCCTGGGCTGCCCGTGGCTGTAGTCTTAAACGGGTGATTTAACTTTGCTTTTTCTACAGAGAGCTACATTGTACTGTGTGAATTATCCATCTGGAGCATAACCTGCTGGAGCAAAGAGCAGTTTTCAGTACAGCTTAAAGTTCAAGGCCTTTCTGAAGAAAACTATGACAAAAAAGTTCACTGCTCATGCAGAAATGCTCCCTGAAGCTTCTTGCCTATTTAAAGAGATGCCATGTGCCCTTTATTGCCTTGCACAAGCCTCATTCAAAACAACTTTGTGCTCTGCTGACAATACTCTAAGATGACAGATACTCATCTCTTGAACAGCCTGAAACGGCAAGGCCTCACCACCAGAGTGCTCAATGATTTGTACACTGCTTTATAGCTCGCTCCAACCCTTTTGCAAGAGGAGCACATAGAAGCAGTAAACACTTCCAGATCTTGTCCAAGCTGGGAGTCAGGACTTGTCAGGCAAGGTCTCATGCTGGCAAGAAATGTACGTAATTAGGGATGATCTGTGTGTTAGACATTTATGAAAGCCTTTTTTGGGTTCGAACTATTGTTCATGTGCCTAAATAGAAAAGAAAAATTTATGTGACTGTATTTAACTAACAATATAATTTTTTCCCCAGCGTCTGATGTATGACCTGCTGTATTTAGCCATAGAAGTCACAGAAGTCTTTTCTGTAAGCAGATGTCTTATAGTGGATGTGGCACTGAAAAACATACTTCTTTTCAGTACAAGGAGCTTAAGCAACGCTAAACCCAGAATCTCAGAGACGTTTGTGCACACTCTCCGTCACCTCAACAAATATTCCTCCAAACATTTCAGCAAGACAAGAGGGAAATCTCTCTGTCATGGGAGCTGGGACAGAGCCCTCCACAGAAGCAAGACTGTGGTTCACAGAGATGTCGTCCAAGCATTAGCTAACAGGAGGAGTGATGCACTTTTTTTGTGTTTAACCTTTTACCTACTTTCCCATTCTTCTTTCTAAAGAGGCTGACCAAAACACTCTGCTTGGCAAGGTCTCTCTCCAGCATAGCTAACCAGTATTACACACCCAGCAACTCTTTCTCTGTCCAAGAAAATTTACTTGATATTGGATGGTCTCATCTCATTTACCGCTACATCCAGGGATCCCCATTTCCCACTCTCTCTGTCCCACTCTTCTTTTTTTTCTCTATCTTTCTATGGTTTTGAGCAGTATGATTTAATACAGTGAGAGAAATCTGGTCCTGGCTTGGTTTTCAAAGGCTTATCTCTCTAGTTTGCTTCAGGAAATAATTGAATGACACAGAGTCTGCCTCACAAAAACACTGTGAGAAAGTTGAGAAGAAGGAAGGGAAAATGTGAGAAAAGGAAAGCATCTGTACCTTCTTTAGGATAAGCACAGCACAAAATCTGCACAAAAAGTCTTAGCAGACTCACAGCCTTTTAAAATTTCCCTGACACTTTCCTGGCAAAGAAATGAAGTGTAACTTGGTAATAAAACTCCAATAGAACACAAGCAGAGTGTTATATTTGTTAGTAAAAAGAGACCATCTTTCTGTCTTTTGTGACCCATCTTTCATGAAAAAGGTGTGATTTGTTGCTGATGGACATACTGGCAAAATGAGCGTGTTGAAATTGATGATGGGACTGCAGACAACACTGGGATATTTGCACCTCCGGTATCTACTGTCATACCTATGTGAGGTATACACATACATTTCTCAAGTACACATACCATATACTATTGAGCTATGTAGAAAAATGTACATATCTCACAGGAATATTTAGACATACAGAAGTTAGTGTGTATTTGGACCAGAGCTATAACATTTTTTAGATTGGTTCTAAAAGGTCTAAATATTTTCACTCAGGTACATCACCATGGCATGGCATTCCCATTTCCAGCTAAAACTGTGCAATGGGATATCATTTCAAATTAGCACTCAGATTTTATTTTATTTAAAACAAAACAAAACAAAACAAAACATTCTTTTTTGAAACACTGTCTGAAATTACTGAAATTATAAAATACTACACATTACGTGGCATCAGGAATTACATCTGTCTGTCCATCTGTCTCAAAGCAAAAGTACACCTCTAATCATTAATTGTTATAAATGCACTTAAAGATGATATTTTGTGTTCCACATCATTTGGAACATACCACTTTTTCTGGTCAAAATCAACAATTTCAGATCAATTATTTTATTTTATTTTATTTTATTTGAGCTGCCTTTCTCTCACTTTCTTCTTATCTGAAAAACTGTGGTGAGCAGTCAATCTGCCAAGCTAAGAAAGAGGAAGGTGAAATGCTTCTGCTTTACAGCATCCTATAAAGAAGAAGATGCAGTGGTGACTACATATTCCTAGGATGAAAACTGGCTACGAAAAATATTTGGCCAAAGAATGAATGAAAATCACTGCTTTCCATTCTTTCAGAATTCACTGATATGAGCATTATGTGTTGTTAATAATAGGCTTACAAGTGCACTTTCCCTAAAACTGCTTTTTTGGAACTTATATGGACATACTATGCTAAATTGCAGCTGTCTTTCAAAACTGCTACAATTGTTATCTAAAAAGTAAAAGGAAAAATGGAAGCCATCCCAAAGCCAGATGATGCAAACATTCAATCTAAGACTGCACCACACATGAATATTGGGACAGAGTTAAGGTTATTTTACCAACTTTGTGTTATCATTATCTGTTCTTTGAATGCTTGAAATAAAGATTTTTTAATCACAGTCTCAATATAATTTAAATATCAGAGGAGGTTAAGATTTTTGGTTTGCTCTAGAATCAGAATAAAAATTCCATCATCTGGAATTATTTAGTCAGTTACTTTGAGAGAACATAAACAGAAATTCTTTTTTGCTATGTATCTTGGAAAAAATCATGAAACGAGGAATTCTCCAAAGGTCTATTGGATCTGCTCAGCTTTTACCCTGGAATATAGGAAGGGAGCAATGGAAAACCTCATTTCTGATGTACTTCCATTTAGCTGTTCCCTGCTTATGAGCCTGTGAATCAGGCATGCACGTATATTCAGCTTGGCCTTCATTTGCAGAGTATTTTTTGTTCTTGATACTCCTGCTTTATGACGATGATGCAGTTCAATTCACTCAATGTCTTTCATGTTCCAGAGGCTGCCAAAATCCAGTTGGAGCAGCAGTGTGTATATATAACTAAGCCCAGCCTTGCGTGTTGTGCATATTTAGTAAACACAATTACTTGGAACCTGCCATGTGGTTCCCTCATTCTCAATTAGTTATGTAAACAGAAAAGTTATAAGACTACTCAGTTTCTCCAAAATCCAGCCCTAAAAAACTGTTACTAAATGTGTGTGCTTGTGTTTAGATTACTGCTGCTGTTCTGAGAAAAACGCCACAGAGATCTTTATGAGGGCAAAGTGGATTTTCTGATAACTTTGTCATACCTGGAAAAAGTTAGATCAGAAGAGTTGATATTTGGGGCATTTGCACTCTGCTAAGATCTGAACTGGAATTGTGCTATGTGGTGGTCAGCAGGGCAAGGGAAGTGATTGTACGTCTCTGCCTTCATGAGGCCCCAACTGGAGTATTGAGCCTGGGCCTGAGAGCCCCAGCACAAGAAGAAGTGGAGTGGGTCTAGAGGAGGGCACGAAGATGCTTGGAGGGCTGAAGCACCTCTCCTGTGAAGAAAGGCTTGTTCAGCCTAGAGAAGAGAAGGCTCCAGGAAGACTTCATTGTGGCCTTCCAGTACTTACAGCAGACCTAGAGGAAAACAAACCGGGCAGGGAGTATCTGTCAGGGTATGTAGTGCTAGGAAATGGCATGATGGCGTTAACTGAAAAGAAGGTGCATTCAGATTAGACATCAGGCAGAAATCCTTTACCCAGAGAATGATGAGGTCCCGGCACAGGCTGTCCAGAGAAGCTGTGGGTGCCCCATCCCTGAAGGCATTTTGGGTCAGGTTCCATGAGGCTTTGAGCAGCCTGGTCTAGTGGAAGTTGTCCCTCGCTGTGGCAGAAGAGTTGGAACTGGATGGTCTTTAAGGTCCCTTCCAACCCAAACCATTCTATGATTCTACTGTTAGGATTTGTTCTACAGAGTTAAGCTCTCCACTGCCATGGAAAGGGCCATGAAAGAAGATGGGGGTGGGAGGTGGGGATGAGCAACCAGTGTCCAGCAGCCACATTACATGATCTGCTCCCAGGCCTCCTCCAGGCTCCACAGCATTTTGATGGCTTCCAGGCAATGTCACCTTCCACACTTCGCCCAGGAACTGCTTGGGTAACATCACTGTGGGACAAAATCATAGAGGCTACCATTTGAGCAATTTAATAGACCAGTTTATCTCATAGTAGAGACAACGTAACATGCTCTGCCTGATCCTGCTTGCTGTCAGCTCAGAGATTTTATAAGATCCTGTGTATGCTTTAGTTTTGTTAATAAATATGCTTTTCTTCTCGTTGTGTTATTTTACTGCAGCCATTTTCTGCCAATGAGGTAGTTGGCCTGCCATATGTGCATTCAAAATACTTTTGTATTTTGTGACCATTGCATTGTTAGAGAAATATCTCCATGCAGCACTCAGACAGATTTCTTCCCTCCGTTTTGCCACAGAGGTGGCAAAGGGATTATGCAGTGGCCATTGCGACTTAGGTCTGGGAGCCCACAGGGACACTGAGGGCTGAGCCTTGAACAAGCCACAGGGATGTGTGTGCCCACAACATAAAAGCAGTGCAGCTCTGTGCAATTCAAGAAGAAAAGGCCTGGAGATTCCTGGTTAGCAGCATAAGAAAGGTAGAAAGCAACAAAAAGGAAAACAGAATAAATCACAGCCTCATAGAGCAACTTAGGATGGAGGGGAACTCAAAGCCCATTCAGTCGCAACTCCCCTGCTATGGGCAGGGTTGCCACCCACAAGGTCAAGCTACCCAGGGCCCCATTCAACCTGGCCTCAAACACCTCCAGGGATGGGTCATACATAACAGGCTCGTAAGAAGGGGCTTGAGCCTCTTTATCTGAATGTCCACGAAAAGGAAGCACGTATTCTGGTCTTACTGAGGGCTGCTCTGCTCTATGGCCTACCAGCCAACAGCTGCAGAGCACTGTCCCACAAAATCCAAGAAGAGAAAATGGACACTAACTCTGGACAGCTAGAAATGTCAGATACACTACTGGAAAAATGTCTACATTTCATGTTCTCCTCTGAGGTTTTGCTAAATTTTTAGTATTTCTGAAGAAAAATACCTGTGCTGGTAAGCAGACTGAAAAAGAAAATGAAATAGGAAAACCATGGTCATTCATAAGAAACAATGAGTCAGTAATTGCAGCACATGCAAAGGAAGAACTTGTGGCTGCTGATGGCCCTAGAGCAGGGAGCTCTGGTGGCTGCTCTGCAGGGCCCCACAAGTGGGGGCACAGTGGGGGGACCAGGAGAGTGTGATGGAACAATTCTGGCTGAACAGCACTCGAGCAAGCCAAGTTTCACTCCCCTTTTCAAGTCTCCAAGTGTGTTTTCAGTCCTCCAGGTAGCTGAGAGGGGGGAGAGCTACCAATGCTGCTGGACAGTTGAAATAACAACGTCTAGTGGGTGCTGCGGGCTGGCGCCCAGCCAGCAGACAGGCAGGGACAAAAATGGAGAAAGGTTTTTAATACACTTGCAAAGAATAGCTACTAGTAGACAAAAGAGTGCTTGTATTTTTATTCTTTCTTTTTGCTGTCTCTAGGAAACTTTAAATAGATTGATTAGAGGCATGCATAGGATCTGTCTCTAATGAGCCCCAGAGCAGGCAGAACTGTTTAATGGCAAGGTGATGCCAGCCTTGGACTCTTTATTCAATCTTGTGTCTTACAGAGCAGTCCTGATCATCAGTTGGAGATGGAAACAGGGAGGAATCCAGCTCTGCACTTGCTCATGCAAACAGTGCTGAATGGCATTGCCCCCCAGGTTCAGAGACAAGGCCCCATCCCTCCTAGCTCCCAGCAGGAAACCAGCAGGTTGGAGGCTGCTGGGCACATGCAAATATTCCCAGCTGAGCATTAGCTATCTGCTTCAGTAATTACCTCTGTGTTAGTCTTATGACCCAACGTAAGTTAAAATGACTCTTGGCCAAATTACAAGTTGCTGAGAGGTCTAGGGCATTCGGGCATGTGTTCTCTTACCTGTTGGAGTACAAGTGGATGTTTCTGGTTCTCTGGCTTTCATTATACTGCTTGCCTGATGATTAGAGATTACTTTAATGCATTTACTGAAGAGCCATAGTTATCACTAGATGCAGGAATGAGTTTCTCATTCTTTAACATTAAGCAAAGACATCTCCGCCACCAGGATGAGCAGTGTGCTATGCATGCTGGAGATAGCCCGTGACTGAAAGAAATATTCCCTGTAGCAAAATCCTCTCTTGTTTTATAGACAGGCGAAATTCAGACTAACATCCATGCACCTCGATTAATTACAGAACCTAAGCATTTGGCTCATGGTAGCAATTTTATGTCATCTAACAGCATTCCCCTAGGTCCCACTCTCTTTGAGCTGTGCTGCTATGACAGTAATGCGATTGTCACTGCCATGGTATGCTTAACCTTTGCCAAACCAGAGTGGAGGCATTAACTCAGATCTTCAACTCACATGTCTTAAAGGGCAATGTAACCTGTGCTGCCTCCTCTTCTGAACCGATGTCTGCAGCCCCGTAACAATCAGCATGAAAATGTGACAAGCGTGAGCCGTAACAGTGATTGATGCAGGTAGAAAAATAACAAAGAGAAGCTGAAGAACAGCAATGCAGTGGAATTCCTGGGTGCACTGTCTCCATGGCATCAGCAGCCAAATGTTGGGATGCCAGAAGAAAGGATGGAATTGCCCATGGTAGGAGGGATCTCTGTGAAATTCACACAATGAAATTCCAACAAAGGGGACAAGAACTGTTGGTGTCTGAAAGTGGTAGTGCCACTGCTACCCGGGTAATTGTCTGAATTAGATTATGTGAAAAAAGAAGGAATATATAGACCGCCAGCTGCTCAAAGGCTTACTACAACCTTGCTTTTATTGTTCAGCTAAGTTAGAGGTGGGGCATCAGAAGGATTCCATGCATACCACTGCTGAGAAATTTTAATATGTTCCACACTGACACATATAAAAAGGAAATAACAGCTGATCATATCCAGCAGAGACAGCAGCATCTCTTCGTATGCCTGCAAAGAAGTGTGGGCAAAGTGGGGTGCTCTTGGTCAGAGGCAGACAGCTGAGCTAACCCAGCAGCAATCCAGCATTTCTCTTGCCAGCAGGCTTGCGTGAGGGCTGTTCAACAAGAAACAAGGAAAGAGCAGGAAAAAAGGTGAAGTGGGCACGGCTACTCACCCCTATCCCAAGATACCAGGGTGTGGGGAAGGGCAAGGAGTGGAGTTCCTGCATGCTGAACACTGATGAAAAGAAACACGTGGTTACAAAACCCACAGTGATCCAATGGAACAAGATATCACAAGGGCAAAAGTTGAGCAGGGCTCAGCAAAAGGACTCAATATGTATGGGAGGGTTGCAGTCTGAAGGGTTTTATTTTTAAAGAGTTTTGGGAAGGGCTGTAAGCTCTCAGGACTCTGAGAGCTCGGTTGATGGGGCTAGGGAAAAATCCTTCATGGCAGCAAGTTCCCCTGTTGCTGTCTGCCCCAGGGTCTCTGTGCTCTGCTTTGATGTGGCCGCTTCCAGCCACGCTCAAGAGGTGATTATTCAAATAACAGGGCACTGCAGTGCAGGCTCATGTAGCGAAACTTTTCTGAACCTCAGAGAGGCAAGTGCCTCCTTGTACTCAGCTGGACATTAGAGGCAGAGGAACTTGTTCTATTTGTAATAGTAGTTGGTAGTTGTAATTACAATAGTAGTGTTTGGGAGAAATGAGATCTTTTTAAAATTCTACTTTCCATTAAACAAATGATCTTCCAGACTTGTTGCAAAAACATGTCTTAGTGACTTCATCCAAGCTTTGCTGCGTAAGTCTTCAGTTCCCTCCAAAGTCCAAGAGCAATCTTGGTCACTTCCTAGTGCATCTGGCAGCAGACGCATCGGGAAGGGGATAGCAGCGGCCCCAGGGAAATGGGGAATTAATTCAACTCCACAAGGGCTCCTTGTCAAAAAGGTCAGTGTGGGTATCAGGACCAGCCTGCAAGAAGGTGGTTCACCTCCCAGTCACCCTGGCAAAAGATACTACAGCACTGGCAACTCAAACAAGCAAGAGCATATATGTGCTGCCTAAGCCTCTATGGCACATTAGGGGTTGTTCTGTTGGGGTCAATGGCCGTTGCTGAGAACAGCCACAGTTTGGTGGCTACCTGGGGTATTGCTACAGCTAGCTCTACACAAGGCTGTCTGTAACAAGACTGTAATTAGAATAAGAGTGGTAACCTCTAATTATATCCTTTAACTAAATTAAATTTCTTCCTATTTTGTAAGTTGGAAACATCTTCTATTTCTTCCCCATTTGCTTGTAACTGGAAAATCTTACAGTATATTTTTATAAAACCAATATTACAAATAAGATTGCATTGCTCCAGCATGAATAACATCAAGGTACAAGTCACATTGGTAACCTCTGATTCAAGCTGGTAAGTAATTACTCACTAAATAGTTCTATTTAAGTCAAGGGAATTATTCATGTGCATAACTGCTCACAGATATGAATAAGGTCTCACAGTCTGGGCAAAACTGAGCATCATTAGCAATTCAACAGGAAAAAAAAAAAAAAAAAAAAAAAAAAAAAAAGAGAGATCCTAAAACACAGATTTGCTTTGGAGGAAGGACAACTAACCACAGCACTGTGATTATTGTATCCACATTTGTTGACCTGCACCAGACATACGGGTTGTTCTAGTAGGAAATAATTTTACAGTGAGGAACTGATTTGGAACGAGTTTGTACCCACTGGTGGTTTTAAATAAGCATTTCATAGAATCATAGAATAACCCAAGTTGGAAAGTACCCATAAGGATCTCAAGTATGGAGTCCTCACCTCTCAGTGACTATGACGGTGACTAGGACAGTCACTAAGCCTTAGAAACTGTAATGTTTAGCAATAAAAATTGTTCTTTCATCTCTAAAGAGCTGCAGAAACTTTAGCAAGTCACTTGTCGTGCCAACAGTCAGAGGTAGAAACAAATAGGATGTATTATGGGGACACTGTGGGAGAAATTTAAATCAGCTTTAAGGGTAGGATAAGAAATCTGCTTGACAGTCACAGAGGAGTCAGTGCACACACACTGCCTTGCAAAATCGTATCTGTCACAAGAAAATTATCACCTCAAACACACATTCAGCTTGAGTCGCTCTACTGACACTGGAACATTTAGCTAATGCAGCACAAACAACTGAGACTGCTTGTCTTTGTTACTCAGGGTTTTTTTTGCTACTGAACCCATCAATTTGAACTTTTATAGGTTGAATTCTCTTACCTGAGTCTCAGCAGAGAGATGGGGCTTTCCTCCTCAGCAGGGCTCTCTCAGGGCACTATCCACTCCAGAGGACTGTACTTACACTGCTCTACTGCTTTATCTCTTGGCTCATAACAGCAAAACTCTTCCTTTCTCCCTGAGAGGCAGAAAACAGCCATGCTCGTTCCCTGACACCGCTGCACAGCGACTCGATGCCCCGGCATGCCGGGATTTCAGGGTGCCGAGAGCCTCCCCCTCCCGCAGCGGGCGGCCGGGGGTCCCGTGCAGCATCCTCCCACCCCAGCGACTGCCCGCCCGGCCACACGCACGCCGCGTCGTGCCGAGCGAGGGTCGGCTACCTACTAAATATACCCTGCGGGGCTACGGCAAAGGCAAACGCCACGACTTCCCTCATAGGCTTCAGCCAATCAAGGATGGGTATGAAATCTAGCCTAATCCGTAGCCAGTGCTGTCCAGTCTGTAGTAAAGCTTCCCAGAAGTTTGGATAAATAATAACGTGCAAATTAAGGGTGCTCCCACAGAGCGTGACACACAAAGCTAGAAATAAATATTGCCTGTTGTTTTGAATTATTCTGAGTGCTCCAGCAGATGACTGGCAAGAGAAGGTTGTGCATAAGTAGCAATAAAAGTAAACAGCTCGGTTTTAAAGTAGCAGGCTTGCCTGCATCCATAGCTCCCTACTACAATGGGACAAAGCCAGTGATGGCAATAACAACAATTGGGGCAGCACCCAGCTCGTCCATTCACTCCAAGCCATACAGTGACAGCCAGTGCAGAGGTGCAAACGGGAACCCGGCACACTCACAAAAGTAAAAGTTTAAGCAAGTTGCTCAGACTGTGCTACCTCTCTGCTTGCTTACAGGCATCTTTCAGGCAGAAGACAGATCTAAAGACAGAAGGATTAGGAGACAGGTACTAGAGCTGTGGCCAGTCTACAGTATCACATTTTAATTAAAAGCCAGCACACAGAGAACATGTGTTTGTCAGACTAAGTGCTAAATTTAAGCCCATGAAACACTCAAACCTGAAGGAAATTTATTTGTGTGCTTACCTTTAGCAAATGCTCTGCTCCTTCCTTCCCTCCAGCTCCTCAGAGAGCTAAAAAGAGGTCCTGTTGCTTCCAAATGCTTTTGTTCTGCTGTCCCTCTGTCACATGGTTTGCCTTTTATATTTGCAACACACAAAAGTTAGGGCTGTTTAAGAGAGAGGGAGAGAGAGGGAGAGAGAATGTCAAATGGAAAAGTGCCATTGCAGTCATATATCAATCAGGGCAGCGGCAGCAGCAGCTCGCTGGCAAATGGGAATTCCACAGAAATGCAAAGCTCTTGTTATCTGAGAAATCACAAAACGCCACCAGCCAAGCTCCCCTCTGCAGGGACTTCTTATTATTGGCAAGCCAGGGAATAGAGGGAAACGTAGGCTTTTGTTGTTGTTGTTATTGTTTCAGATCTGGAAATATGTATGCAAGGGCACATGTAAGACAATGGAATACAAGTCCTGAATAAAATTCCATTCTAAATAAATGCACTGTGTACAAAACAAAGCGAACCACAGTGCAGTGGGGTAATTAGAGCTAAGAAAATAATCTGAAAATAATAATTAAAAAATTTTATATGTATTTGCACTTGGAAAATATCCATAGGGAAACTGCTTTTTTCACTGAGTTACTCATTAATCTCCTTTTTTTTCTGAGAATTATTTTTTAGATTTTATGTGAGCTGTGATTGATCTCAGACATCCTAAATTCAAGCTGTGCTGCTTTACTGCAATTGGTCACCTAAATCATCTGACATTTTCAAGCTCCCCAGTTGAGTAAGCAGACAAGCATTTTCTGTATCATTATTTGTGTGCAAATCTGCAGTTCAGGTGCTTCAAATGATCAGCCCAAATTCTGAAATTTCTCTCAAATAGACCCTCATATGTTCTCAAAGGCTGAGATATTTAAGATGTCTAGCTAACTTTCTTTCTTTTCTATCCTCCATAGATGGTCAATGTTTGAAAATGCTTTCCTTCAAACCTTTTACACAAATATTGTCTTTTATGCAAAAATGAATGCCTGGAAGGCTGAAGGCAGACTCCATTCAGTGGAGAAACCTACTTACAATGAGAGCATCCCAAACACGTTTGCCTGTGCATGTCTCTGGATGAACACAACCTCTTTTTTGGCTCCCACAGTGGAGCATGTTTTCCTTCCCTTTGGAGTGCCCCCTAGTCGTCCTGAGGCAGTATGGAGCACGAGGAAGAGCAGACCTTAGCTGGTTAATTGAAAAATAGGCGACATAGCTGGCCATTCACAAGCTGGATCTGTTCAGAGGCACTGGCCAGCAGATGGACGGGGTCCTGTGTCAATTGTGTTTGAACTCTAAAGGAAAGTTGGTATTTGATGGATGATGTTATTAACTAAATGTCTTATGTAGTATTAGATCAAAGAACAGATGGAAATTATGCCTTAAAAATAGAATAATCTAAAAGGGGAATGGCTTGTAGATGAGTAAGCATCATGGAAACAATAAAGAAGACATTCTCTGGCTTGCCTTACTGCAGAGCCAGGTTTGGCTAACAGGATAAAAAATTGATCCACTTAGGACTCACATCCTTAGGACATGAGTTTTCCTGAATGTTTTCCTCTCATATTCAGTGCTTATGTTGTTTTGCCTCTTTAGTCAACCCTGGGCTTCTCTCACTTTTACCATGTCTGTATGGGCTCTCTGCCTCCTTTGTTGTGGATACCCAGTGTGGATGATGGCTGAGCTCAGCATCATCTTCACTCACTTGGAGCAGCAAGCTGAAATGCCACCCACAATCTGGCACTGCGCTTACCTTAAAAAGACTATCCAGAACAATGCTTTTTAATTTAGCCTACACCTGCTTGTTAAACTAAAGGCATTGTCCCTTTGGTCATTCAGCTGCCATGTCCACTTGCCTCTGTTTATCTATGAGAAGGAAAGTGGCTCACGTATCTGGTTGCTCACATAAAGGACCTGGCATGTCCAAGACAGAAGATACACCAAGCAGCTTCTGGTTGAAATCTGCCAAGATATGGTAGATAACTCACATTCCTTACTGGAAATTACACTTGAGTTCTAAAAGGTACAGCATAGGTTTGTTTAGTTTGTGTCGTCTATGGGAGAGAATATTCTTATTAGTTACTAGTTGGGTGCAAAGCACACCTTAAATAATCAATAATTAGCGATTACATGTCAAACAGTGGTACTTCTGAGAAGTAGTGCTTATCTGGCTTCTGCCACTACAACAATTTCCAGATGCAGGAAAATCTGCAGATCACAAAATCACAGAATCGCCAGGGTTGGAAGGGACCACAAGGATCATAAATCTCCAACCCCCCTGCCACGCGCAGGGCCACCGGCCTCGCCATTT
>JAOWBP010059649.1:0-38514 GCA_028571105.1 Tragopan temminckii
AGTTGGAGGGACCTCAGGAGATCATCGAGTCCAACCCTCCTGCTAAAGCAGGTTCCCTACAATAGGTCACACAGCCAGTATCCAGATGGGTCCTGGATATCTCCATAGAAAGAGACTCTACCACCTCTCTGGGCAACCTGTTCCAGTGCTCCATCACCCTTACCATAAGGAAGTTCTTCCATATGTTAGTACAGAACTTTCTATGTTCAAGTTTTAGGCCATTGCTCCTTGCTCTATTGCTACACACCACCGAGAAGACCCTGGCCTCATCCATTTGCCTCCCACCTCCGTTTAGATATTTATAAACGTTAATCAGATCCCTTCTCAGTGAACTCACAGGTTGAAAAGATCCAGGTCTCTCAGCCTTTCCTCCTATGGGAAATGCTCCAGGACCTTTAACATCTTCGTGGCTCTGTGCTAAAATCCTTATAGGAGTTCCCCATATTTTTTGAACTGAGGAGCCCACAACTGGACACAGTAGTCTAAACGTATTCCAGATTTACTCTATCGCAAATATACTGTGTTGAGCTTTTTTGTCACAAAATAATATGTATATATACATATATATTTTTTGAACCATGTTCTCTATTTACCTTTTATTTTCCTCAGAACATAGATATTCAAAATGAGACAGGAATTTTTTAACAGTGATATCACCTCTTCATACAATCACAACCTGTGATAGGCTGCATGTATACAATAGGTCTTTTTGAGAGCAAGATCACCCTGCTGCAAGCAACACACACACTGTCTGTAAAAATGGAATTCTCAGTGCTATAAGCATCTGATGAAATGTTCCTAGGATTAAAATCTGTGGGCGTTTGGTTATGGCTATCACTCCCACTTGTAACTATTACATCTACATATATGTTTGTCTTTCTGCTTAGAAGTCTGTGTAACATCCTAATGAACTTGTATCTAGCATGTTAGCATTCACCATTTATCACCATTTATATAAGCTTTCAAAGTGTCTTCTCATTTTACTGCTCATCCACACAGCCAGAATGATGGGCTCTTGCTCAAGGTATATTCTAGCAGTAATTAATTTTCCCCACACAAACTCAGAAACTGTTTGTCAATACGATCTCAAAGCCCACTGCTGTCATTTCTTACCCACTGGCATCCAGCCATCAGTGAGCCCTGGAAGAAAAATGGATTTGACCACCAAACCAAATGAAACAAGAAGAAAACCCTCACCCAAACATTAATGTTTGCAAACTTGAGTAAACACAAAAGCAATGTCTCCCAGTCACTGCTCCATGACTTTCTTACCTCACTTCTTTCACCACCCAAAGATCTCACGTGATGGTTCCTCCATGTGCTGCATCACAGTAGGTACCATCAGTGCACTTTTATTCCCTCTAAAGGAAACTAGGTTATTAGTAATAAGCATAACAGTAAACTGGAATTACAGTGGGAAACATACACATAGAGGTCTCAGTGTGTAGCTATTTACATACCAAACTTCAGGACTGTGTCTAGCTCTACTAGTAATCAATGAGATGGATCATGGTATATAAATTACTGCTCAACTTAGGGTTGTATCTGATCTAGGCTGGAAGTTAATTGGCTGTGGATATTATTTGCTTTTATATTTGTGAAATGAAGTGCATATCTGTGGGACTATCAAGTAGCATAAGAGTGACCTGTGTGTGAAAAGAAGGTGTGGGTGAGTTTTGTACACACTAGGGTGTGTTTTTAATTTTGTGTTTGTAGATTTTTGCATATCTCATCACCTCACCCCTGCTTTTATCTTCTTTCTCTTGTTCTTTTGTTCTTCCCAATCCTTTCATTTTCCTGCTCCTTTTATCTGCTTTACTTCCTTCCTTCTATCCTGCTTGAATACATTTTTCTGTCAGACCTTCTCACTCACTCTACACTCTTCTCCAGACATGCATCTCTTAGCTCTTTTGTTTATAATACACATTAATAATTCCAAACTCTAACTTATTTTGAACCCTAATCCTTTGTTTTGGTATGCTACATTAAGGCTGCAGGTTCTTTGGGGTAGAGAAAATGCCTTATCTATTAGCAGTGCAGTACTGTGCACATCTCTGTTCACAACAATAAAGTGTAAATTGACCTTGCACAATTATTATTATTTTTTTAATCCAGTACCTGCCTGTCTTGTTTCATAACATAATTTAACCTGAACTCAGGTAATTATTTTTAAAATCAATTTTTATTCAGAAACCTACTTAGATGTTAGCTGATGAGGAAGACAGCTCTTTTTAGTATCTGACAAGAATACTGTGTTTCTGTTAAAAATAATTATGAGCTTGGTGCTTTCTTCCTGAAATCATCTTATAATTGCATCGTTCGTGGTGAAAAAAATGTGTGCCCATCATGTATTAATCTCATATGTGGGAGATAATCAAAGACAGTTTAATGAGACTTTCATGATTAGATGGTGACAGTCATACCTGCCTTGTATGGAAAGAGCAAGGCAAAACAAATGGTTGGAAAACTCTTCTTTTCTTCATCTTGATTTGTCAGCCTCTGGGCTATAATCATCTTCAAAATGTAATTATAAATGAACAATCAGAGTTACTTCTGACTTTTTTAATATGCTCAGGTAGCTATCAAGTAAACCAGTTGGCATATTTTAGGAACGTTTTCAGACAGGTTATGCCTATCAAGTTGATATTAGTCAGAAATTACTTCCACTCATTTTCTGACTGGCTCTGAAAGGTAAGATCATTTTTCTGAGTAAGCATGTCTTACTGTCTTAACTTAGATACTTTATACCCATCTGAATTTAAAAAATAGAAGGGAAATACAAAGTTACAGAACTCCTCCAACAGTCTAATTCTTTAGTTATAAGACAGAACATACTAAATGATTTGTAAATGAAGACAATGTCAGTTGTGATCAATAACCTTTTCTCTTCCAAAAAAAAAAAAAAATTACAGAAGACCTACTTCAAAGACTTCAGTTGAATTTTGAAGATATTTTTTCAAAAAAAGTAGTATTATTTGCAAAAATATCAATATTTTAATATTTTACTCAGAACATGAAAATATTTTCATGTCTTAGCAGCTGAAATCTGACTTTTCTTACCTTTCAACTTGAGGTTTTAATCTTTCAACAGAAACAAATTCTATAACCAAAATTTCAAGACAAATATATTTCCCTTTTGTTGTCTAATTTTTTTACAAACACAAGTTGGTTTTTTTTTTTTAATTTCTGCTCAGCTTTTTTTTTTTTTTAATTCTGCTCTGTGTTTTTCACAGACAAAGAGAAGGAAAAATGTCAGGAAAATTTGTTACTGTGTAGGCAGATGGCACAGCTGTAGCTATAACTTCTGTTAGTTCAACCTGCTTTTGAAGTGTCTTTTCCAAGCAGACATCCCTGCTATCTCAGAGATCAAACCCAGCTGTTTAACAAAGTTTCCTTATCTTCTCTGCTAATGTGAAAATAAAACCAAATTATTCTACATTCTAATATATAATTTCTTTGACATATGCTGCATCCTTATATGGAGAAAGCATTAAATCTACATGTCCTTTAAGACTTAAAGGGTGTCCCTTTCAGACAGAAGCTGCATGCTGTTTTCTATCCAACTCCTCATGCTCCAACAGCACAAAATTGCACCAAAGATTAGGCATCTTCCACCCTTCTCAATCCCTAAATTTGAATGTGCAGTTTCTGTCTCTCTTCTGGCCTCAAGTAGGAGGCCTTCAGAGAACAGAGAAATCCTTAAGATGGCTGAAGAGTCTTCATCATCTGAGAAAAGCTCTAGACAATTGGTGTATCTGAGGAGGGAATGCAAATGTGAAAGAAACCATGCATGAGGAAAAAATGTTTTGACTCGCCATGTGTAATAATGTAGGATGCCACAAAGCTCTAGGCTGGCTGTAATAGTTCAGTGAGAACTCATCTTTCATTTGTGCCATATATACAACATTATTATATTAAGACAATTTTAGAATAAATACTGTTGTTTTCTCAACATGAGTAGGAAGAACATGAAATCATCTCTATTTCACAGGAGAAAAAACAAGCAGGAAAAATCTATATGATACAAACATTTACTTGCCATCAGCAATAGAATGACGCTGGGAGAACAGACTCCTGTTAAAAATGAAAACTGAAGAAGGATATACTAGCTCTGACTGCCGCTGGCCACTCAGCTGCCGTTGTCTTATTCACGCACTCCTACGCTGCCCCTTCAAGCAGCCCTTTGTGGCAGACTGAGTTTTATTAGGGCACATTACACCTATCACTTGCACAATACCCTGATAAGAAGTCAGGTAAAGACAGCGCAGTATAAGGACAGCCAAAGTTTCTACTTTTACATTTGTCACATTTCTACCTGATTCACATAGCCCCCCTAGGTATCTGGTTCAGAAGTATGAAAATGCATGTGCAGCTGAGTCTTCTAGACATTTGCCAAGAGTATAATGTAGATTCTTTATGTCAAATACAGGATTAATGACAGAACATATTACCACCCATCATCTAGTATAGTGATTTCCCCATCTGTGCCAAGCATCCATTTGACAATAGAAAGATCTGTATTTGGACATTTTCTGGAAAATAGGAAATTAGGAAGCAAGAACTTAGAGAAGCTGGTCTCTTAGGAGGTCTAACTGCTGTATATATTCTCTACTTACCTCCTGAATGTTTTCAGGCTCTTATGTCCTTCATTCATTATATGTGTGGTGACTAAACTTTGATGAGCACACTATTCTCACTCTCATTCCTTAACAGTATAGGGGAAAAAAATACAATGAAAAAATCTCATGAGTTGAGATAAGGACAAGGAGATCAATCACCAATTCACAAAACAAACAAAACAAGTTCAACATAGGAAATTTAGTATCATTTATTGCCTATTACCAACAGATCAGACTGGTGAGGAACTGAAATTAAACTAAAAACACCTCCCTCCATTTACCTTTTCCTACCTCCTCCCACTCAAGCAGTGCAGGGGAACAAGGAATGAGGGCTGCAGTCACTCCATAACACTTCATCTATGTTGCTCCTTCATGGTCGATCTCTGGCACTGCTCAATATGGGGGCCCAGCCATGGAATGCCATTCTTCCCCAACTGATCCCACCTGGGCTTCCCACAGGAGGCAGACTTCAAGCACTCCCCACGTACATATGGTTCACTGTGGGTTGTTTATGTTTCTCTTGACAAAAAATATTACTTTTTAGAAGTAGACTGCTACTTTGAACAAAGTCACAACAGGTTTCTAAATAGTAAAGGGGGCATTCATTTTTTCCTTTCCTTTAGTCCCTGTTTCATCATTCACCTTTGTTTTATCTCCCCAGACTCATTTCCTGAGGGAATTTCCCATTCTAGCCATGTCTCTAGTAAGGGTTTGTAGTGTATGTATGACACCAGGAAAAAGACTTTCCTGTGTTACACACCGTGTGGCTTTGATGAAGACCTCCAATGGCATATATATACAGCTATTATTAATACTTGATATAAACACTTTGACACTGTTCTCTCCAAACATTTGTAAGATTATCCACAAAGTCTTTATCTCCCAGTGTTTTCAAGGAAAAATCTGCTTCGAATTATTCAAAAACATGACACCTTAAGACTGTGTGTGTGTTGCTCACACTAGTGGCTTACACTGGTTTCCAGTGGTTTATGGTGGTTTGGTGGTTTGCAGTGTCTGGCAATGGCTTATAAGAGTTCCTCTTCTCAGAGCCTTATGTTCATTGATACTTTGCCATCTCTCACAGGGTAACTACATTTAATACAAATAATAAGATGTCATATGTTATTAGTGCTCCTCCATGAAAATCTGTCCCATATTAATTAAAAAGATTTTTATAGAATCTGTTTTATCTCTAGTTATAAAATATTTGGCTACCAGGAGGAAGATGTCTAGCAGCACATTTGTAGCTGCTTTTATTGCAAAATAAAGTGTTTGATGCATTCAATTAAGGTAACAGGCCTCCTGGGATTATCCTAGGTTGTTTCCAGGCAGTACTGGCAGGAAGACAGGATGAGGTAGAGTGCTACATCATCTCACCACAGAAGAACCTAGAAAGGTTTTGATTATCATGCACATCTTTGATCAGCACTCTATCACCTCCTCGGTAAACACAGTGCTGTGAATTTTGAGAAGCCATAGATAAGAGAAACGACAAGGAGTAGAAAAAGGCTAAAGTCAGCAACTTCAAGCAAACACACACTTTGAGAACTAGAGCCAATAGATGGGAGGCAAGTCTTTCTTGGAGTAAAACATAAAAATTTGCTCATGCATCTGACACACTTTCATACTGTTCTGTTCACAGATGCATTGTTCTTTTATTTTTCTCAGAAAAAATCTCCACATGAGAGCACCCACTGCTTGTCAGCAGTTGGAGTAGGAAGCAGATAGAAACCTGCAGTGTTTTAGCTTTCAGGTACAGCATTCAGCATTCCTGGATCCAGGAACGTGAGCTATGTCTGCAGAGATGTATGCTACTGCTCTCATCCAGCCACCATTACCAGGAACCATACTGAGACTTGCTATCCTGGGGTTAGTCTATCAACTGCAGCTGCTGGCCATTTCTCTGCGTCTTTGGGGATACAGAGTCCAAGGAGAGAGTTTCTTCCAGCACTTCCTCAGCTTGGGTGCAAGGTCAGAAAGTTAGGGTGACAGGGACAGGGTACTTGCCTTTGGGTACTACACAGAATATTTATTGTCCTTTTTGGGAAGTTCAGGGAAGCTTATTAGTAAAGCTGTATTCACATGTAGTTGAGTATGTGTAAACTGATGATAAAGAAAGAAGTTAAATTTAGACATATTTCAAGCTGCTGTCTTCTTACAAATAGAAAAGAAGCAAACATACTAATTTACAAATTTATTTCTGGGAGTCAAAATGACTTATGAATTTTTGGGAAGGAGACTTATAATAGAAATGAATTGTCATGCAAATGTTGGATTGAATCCGAAATTTTAAGATTCAACTTTTTAATTTTTAAATTTGTTGAGTTTGTAATCCTAATGAACAAAAGGAGTTTGAAACAAGGTCAATTACCTTCAGCCAAAATTATATATTCACCATCGATTTTCTTGATTTAACTAGCTAAAGAGCTAAAGAGGCAGCTCAGAAGAAGAGAGAAAGGTTTATGCAATGGCCTGATAAAAGAACTGCATAGAAATAATAACAAGTGAAAAGACAGAAGCCTCAGTTAAAAACAGCCTTGTGATCTAGTTGCTTCCATAGACAATGAATTCTTTTTACCAGCCTTTTTGGAACACACAGATAAAGGAAAGAGAAGGAGGAAATCACTTTAAGATGTCTAGTTTTTCTTTAAGTAAATATAAATAATTGGAATATAATTATGTATAAATATATTTGGAACCAATAGCTTATTGTCAGTTCTTACTATATAGGATTCCACTGTGATCTGATTAGGGTGGAAATTAAGCAGTTACAGTGAGTTAATGTGTGAGAAGATACATGCAAAATTCCAGGTGTAGTGAGACACTTTTCATTTTGTCTTGCAGCAAAAGATTTCTTTGTGTTACAATATTGGAACTAAATATATTTGTGTCTTAAGGAGTTCTAAAGCAGGTAGGAACCTTTTTTTTTTTTTTTTTTTTTTTGCTTATGCACATTATCATAGGCTCTGTCTCTAAAGAAGGCTACACTGACAGGGTTTTGGAAGTAGAAGTTTGAGAAGTTATGAAAGTAGTACTGAGATGCACACACTCAGGCCCTTTTTTGCCAGCTCCAAGCTTCTGAAGGAATTACCTCTGATAACGGACCTTAGCATTAGTCAGAAGTAGCTTTGGACTGTCAGAGAATGAATTTCACTTTTGTGAGAAAAATCCCTTGCTATTCTTGAAGCATCGGTTCAATCTGTCCATGAGGATTTTACCATCTTTTTTTACGTGTTGTACGTGTTGCTTCAATTGAAAAAAAAAAGACAACAACAAAATTATTAAAAATGGAATGTCCTCACAAACAGTGCCAACATAGTTAAGCATTTACAGAATTGTTACTAGCTATGTAGCACCCATAATTATGTGGAGCAATTCTCATCTGTTTTGTAAGTGGATTTTACTGACACAGCTAGTAAGCTTGTTTTTAACTGTGGTTTTGACAAAGAATGTTGCTGTTCTAAAGCAGAGACCCAGCAAATGTACAAAGTGATATAAGAAGAATAACTCTAAAATTTCATTAATTTAATGATTTAAGTTATTATTTATTACTGATTAGGAAGTTAATGTTAACTACACATTTTTCTAAAACTATCGGGAAAAGAAATCCTGTTCATTTTCTTGAACAATATGAACGGATACTGATTCATATTTTTAAGTTTATATTTTCACTTGAGTTAGTCTGAAACAACATATACAAAAAGTGGGTGTTGCATTCTAGGAGTATTATTGCCAGTACAAAACGTTCACATTAGGAATTAATATATTCAAACAGTGCCGTAGGATCATATGGGGATGTCAAGAGGTCTCTTGTCTGACCTCTTGGTCAAAGCAGGGCCAGCTAAGGTATCAGAATGGGCTATTGAGAGCTATATCCAGGCAGGTCTGAGAACCTTGAAGGAAGAACACTGCACAATCTTCCTCTAGGCAACCTACTCTACTTCAGGCTATTCTTATGGTGATAAAGTCTCTTCTTACAGCCACTCTGAACCTCCCATTTCATCTTCCAATTTTCTCTCATCCTTCCTCCATCCACTACTGTGAAGAGCCTGACTCCATCTTTTCAAGGACCTCTCTGTAGGTGCTGGGTGCTACTGTTAGGTACCCCCACAGCTGTCTTCTCCGGGCCAAAGAAGTCATGTTCACGGGGCAAGCTTGTTTTCTAGCCCTGACCATGGTTTTGACTTCTACTGAAATCACTCTGGTTTATCAGTATCTACTACCAAGGAGGGGGTCTGATGTTGCAGATGGGGTCTAATAAGTGATGAATAAAGGGTAATCTTTCCTTTGATCTACTGGCCATGCTGCTGCTAGCACAACTCTGGATGCTGTTGGCCCCTGCAGGGCTCGTTTTGCTGACAACCAAAACCCCACAGGGCTCTTTGACAGGCAAGCAGGCTCAAGCCTGGATCATTGCCAAAGGTTTTTTGCCTTTATATATCCTCGTTGAATTTAGTAATATATCTTCAAAATGTGAGTTCAAGGAGTGATTTTCTGTGGTAATGTTCCAAGCTTTACACACAACCATGAATCAAACAAACTGACTGAAATCAGATGACCAAGAGCCATTCTCCATTCTGCTTTTGGCTGTCTCCCTTGCGCAGATCATGTCATTTCTGTCTGATTTTGATTTTGTCATTTGCAGAAGTGTTTATTTGTATATTCGATTCACTTTGCAGAACTCTCCTGGCCGGGTTCATGAGTGATATTTGATTTTTTTCTCTAGCAACCAAGAAAATGAGGACATGAAGGATGGAATTTGGTTGTTTACCTGCAGTGTCATTTATGAACAAGTTAAAAGATAGATAAACCCAGAATATAAACACAGTACATAGATGTCAGGCAGTGAATCAAATGAAAAAAGGAGTTTGTTTCAAACCTATTTCTCACAATATCTGAATTTGAGCAATAACACAAGCTTCATCTTCAACAAAACCATTCCATCAGACTTCCAAGTGGCATGCTTACAGGCTAACTCTGGAGTGGCTAAAATCAGATTCTGGATGATTCCTACCTGTCCCTTTGTCAGTTTTTCACACTTAATATTTTATCTTTCAGCTCTTTTCTCCATCCACTGCTGTGGATGATCAGACATCTGCTGATACTCTTCCCTTTATATAGTACTTAATTGTCACTTCATGTTGTGATGTTTGTCTTGGGATTTCCTAATGGGAAGACGTACCTCCCAAAGGCGATGTTTCTTGTTAAGCTGCGAATTAGAGAAGCAAGGAAATGTCCTCCTTGGGTTGTTCTCAGGTAAAGTTTGTTGTTTTTTTTCCAGCTGCTTTGGGACTGCACGCTGCAAAAAGCAGGACAAACTTTCAAACTGTTTCCTTCTGTGACTCACAGTGAAGGAGGTATGCTGTAAACCCCATGCAGCAGGGTGTGACTCTATGGCAAACGTGTTCGTACAGATCCTCACTGGGCGCTTTTAAAGCACACTGCTTATTTCTGTCCAAGTAACAAAGGTGCTCTGTAAGTAAAAATGTTCCTGAGCTACCACAGTTTTCGTGGTAAATATTTTTGTTTCTACTTGCAGAAAATTCCAGATGTTCATTGAAAACAGTGTTGGTTTTTTGTTTGTTTGTTTGTTTGTTTGTTTTCTGAGAAATACAGTAGAAAATGAATGCTTTCATCTTTTGATTACCATTTCATCTGTTGGATGTGAGCAATTAGAAGCTGCTACTCTCTAGAAGCTGTTTAAAAGATCATCTAAAATGATACATTTCTTCTGTCTTATCTCTTGGCTGTCTGTAATTCTTCCCACAAAGCAGACTGTGCCACATCTACTAAAACTTTTTTTCTGTAGAATTAGAAGATAGAATGAAACACCCGTCTTTGACGTTAGTGGGGTCTCATACCAGCTTTGAAGAGGACTGTGTATATATACACTAGTGTACATAAGAGAGGAATGAGGCATAACATGGGCCACATACCCACCCAGGTTTCCTGTGAACAATAAAAGGAATCTGGATTTAAGCAGTTCCAACTCTATCTTATCCACAAACACCAGAGCTCCTTTCATGTATACAAAGAACTCGGAATCTTCCCACAAAATTCCTCAGGGGAGTTCTACATAACAGCTGGCTGGTAAATGTTGTTAGCATGATTATTCAGATTTTGGAGGGGGAGTGGGAGTGGGGAGGGGGAAACATTAAATCTCAGTGAAAACAAAAACTTGTAAGCCCTGGAAAATGAGAACTCTTAAAGGAAAGCTTAGCTGCATTTTTTCTCTCCCACACAAAGATTTGCTGTACTGACATTTTATAAATGCTGTAGGTGTGGTTAGGAGTTAATCATGACTCCTTTGGTGAGTTGACTCCTTTGCACCTTCAGCTGTACTGTGCCCTGAGGGTGGCTGTCTCACAGCGTACTCACGCGTAACTCAATTCTTAGGTAAAGAATCTTTAAATTCATGTTACAACATGGAAAAAGTATTTCTCTAACATCAGTACTTTTCCAATTGAGTTTTCTCATACCTGATGATCATCCCTATTCATGGGAATTCTTGAAAAGAAATGTCTTCACTCTGCACACAGTCAGAGCTTAAAGGGCTTTGGCATTTATCTGGAATTGTAACTTTTGGTTAGAGTGACAAGCATCAAAGGGCTGCTTACTGCTGTATTAATGTTAAATAAGCCAAGTTAAAATGAAAAAAAAAATATCTAAGACAAGAAAACAACTTTATCCATGATCGTAGTTTGCAAGCTTTGAAGAAGATAATGATCTGCCAAAATAATGGCCAGCAGGTTGTGCATTTTTGTTCTCCACTTGATAGAAAGAAATATTTCAGTAGCTAATCTTGGTTGTATTTGTATGATACTATAAAGGTTAGGTATAACCTGGCAAAATATCTAGTCAATAGTGAAATATGACTGTATGACTAATGGCACTGAAATTGGTTTTGCTCTTTTTAACTGAAGTGTCTTGCTTTGTTAAAGATTATTTGTTCTTCTCTTGGCTTGTTTTTTCCTTTGACTGGTCCAAAATGTTCTGCATCATGCAGCATTAAGCTTAGTTTTAGTAACATATGTTAGGTTATATCTCACTGATACACATCAAATGTCTTCAGAACAAGCCACAACAGCTATTCATCAAGTCACTGGGAGGAGGAATACTATTTTAAATAGCTGTACACAAGACAATCCTCAATCCCTAGTGCATTTGACAATTAACATTTTAAGAAAGCTGAGTTCAGCATTCAACCTTTTCACTCTGATAATATTTTCTGTGTTGAAAACTAAAACTACAAATCAAATGGAGCAGCACTGTTATACCAGCTGTTTCGGGTTTTTTTGTTCTCGTACTGTGTATGTTGCAGAGTTTTAACCATTGTTTGCAATTCTGTTTCAATAGCAAAGAGAGAATAGGCAATTTTTAAAAGCAAAACAATTTGATGTAAAAGTCATGATAAGCATTTTGTTTATATTTACATTAAACCAAATCTGTTTCTTCACCCATCGGGTAAATCTTGAAAGAAGTTATCTGGTCAATAAGATCCAACAAAATCAGTAGCTGATTTTTAATTTATAAGACAAGCTTTAAGATACAAAGTAAGATTTATTTCCAAATTAAGAGGAAAACTTAAGTTTATGATATTGACTGAGCCTGGAGAAGAGAAGGCTCCAGGGAAACCTCATAGCGTCCTTCCAGTACCTAAAGGGGGCCTACAGGAAAGGTGGGGAGGGACTTCTTATAAGGGCAGGTAGTGACAGGACGAAGGGAAATGGCTTTAAAGTGGAAGAGGGTAGATTTAGACTAGATATAGGAAGAAATTCTTTACTGTGGGGGTGGTGAGACACTGGAACAGGTTGCCCAGTGAGGTTGTGGATGCTCCCACCCTGGAGGCATTCAAGGCCAGGCTGAATGGGGCTGTGAGCAACCTGGTCTATAGGGAGGAGTTCATGTTTATAGTGGGAGGGGGGAAGGGTTGAACTAGATGATCTTAAGGGTCCTTTCCACCCCAAACCATTCTATGATTCTATGATGATGTTATGCTATGATTTTAATGTACAGTACCCAAGATAAATGCAATAGGATATTTCTAATTGCTCTGAAAATTAATTCTGTTAAACTTGGTCAATATTGTATCAAAATCAAGTACACAGCTTTTTTTTTTTTTTTTTATTTTTTTCCTTCTGATCCTTGGAACTAAAGTTCCAAGAAACAAACAAACAAAGGAGTGAGAAATTGTTGTTGTACCATATCTCATATGTTTGTTCCAGATCTAGGCTGAGGATATGGAAGTTTTTCAGGTTATCTGCAGAGCTGTTCTGCACTAACTATAGAGTCTTGTTTGCTTGTTGCTCATTTTCTTTTCAGCTCATATACCATGAAAGCTCCCTCAGTTTCAGCAATAAGCCATTAAATCCTATAACCAAGCTCAACTGTAATCCTGTAGTTCTGTGAACAAAAAAGAGAAAACTTGCAAAAGTAACTTCTCAAAGTGAGAGTTTCTCCCCTCCACTTTGTTTTTTGTTAGGTCAGGAATAAAGTGTATGAGGCATGATCCCATCTTACCTCAATATTTACCTCAGTGTGATAAGAAAGAAAAATTACTTCAAAGTCAACTATGAAATATAAAATTTGAATATGCTCAGAACTTTACAAAGGGTTACTTCAAAGGGTCAGAATAGTGACTTTGTAATATTTATTATATCCAGTCTTTCATATATATCTGATTGACTTTTTTTTTTTTTCTTATGGTGAGGCTATGAGGAAAAAAACACCCAATAATACATACTGACCCTTAGGATTATGCTTTTGCAGATAAGAAGGTCTGCATAGGAATATAATCATAGTGCAAATTTTTTTACTATGACTGTGATAGAAATAATAATTAGTAGCATCCAAGAAAAAAAACACCAAGATTTTCCTTGCAGTATATTTTTAACATTAATTTAAACCTTTTTGAGGGGGTGGGGGAGAGCATCAGGATAGAAATCAACATTTTGCATTTATTGCTGCCATCTTATTTTGCACATGAATGAGATTTCATGTTAGAATTACATCACAAAAGATTTACAAGAACATTTTTATTGAGCCAGTATTGTAGCAATCTAAATGTTCAGCAAAGTTTAATATACTGTCATTATTTACGATTTACATATGTATTATCCTAATGTGGCAGACATAACACCTCAGGTAAATCATGCTGACTCCTATTAGGACCCTGGTAATATAAGATTTGTGGCAATCACCACCCAAGGACTGATATAATATAATTGTGTGAGACAGGTGAAATGGACTGTTTTGCAGGAGCTCTCACTGACCATAAGGTGAACCAAAGATGAATGTCTTTCACTTAGATGAGTAACTCTTAAATGCATTGTATTGTATTGTATTGCATTGTATTACAAAAAAAGAAAAGAAAAAAAGGTAAACAATTATTTCCCAATCATCCTGTATAGACTACTCATGCCAGTTTTCACAGAAGACATCTGTGCAGTAGCCAGGATTATGAACATTGTTGGGAAATCCTGATGGATCAGATGGACAGACATTTTTGTGTAACACATGTTGACAAGTCTACATGACATCTTTTTTCTTTTCTCTGCAATTTGTGGTGCCATCTAATAACGCTTCAATCAAAGTGCATAAAGTTAATCTTCTTAAACGTGCACGGTAAGACATGTGTGGAATTGTTTCAGGAGTAGCTCAACAGTTTAGATGCTGAAGACTCAACACAGGCTGACAAAAAGGGCAGAGGAAAAAGAGTGAGCATTGCTCTGTCCATCCACTAGCACTAGCTGACAGTGAACTTCCCCTTATGGGTGTGGGAGGTTGCATTACCATGCAGCCCTCTACTTTCATCAACAACTTCATTACAGCTTTGGCCTCAATCCCAGTTGGCAGTGTGGATTCAGAGTCAATTCTTCCTATTCCAGACGTATCTCTCTTGACTCCAGGTGGGCTCTAATTTGAATCCCTTGCCTTATCAGGAGTAATGCAAATCAGAGAATGAATTATTTCATCAGTAGTGGGACTGTTTGGTCTTTTATTGTTGTTTTGTTTTGTTTTGTTTTGTTTCCTGAAGAAATCTAAGCAAGCAACAAAATATAGTGTATACTTCTCGCATTTCTGTTTTAAATATTCACCACTTGGGGCAAAAAGCTAAAGTACAGCACAGCAAAATAAACCTGGCCTTACATTGTAATGCTCTTTGCATTAAAAAGACGGATCCATTGCTCCTTTACCTCTTAATAGGTGAAAAAACTCATGTCTTTCTATTTGCTTTTCACTAGAAACATCAGTCAGTTTCTTAATAAGAGTTATAGATAACCATACAATTCTTCCTGTAGCTCTCATCCCTTCAGGAGAAATTGATGAGGAAAAAACAGATTTCAGAAGTGTGTATGTTCACATGTCTAAAAGCCCAGTTCTGTATATCCTGAAAGAGTTCTACTGGTCACTGACGTGATAATGTTTGGCATAGGTAATCATTTCTTTCAAAATGAAGGTATTGTACTCTTCAGGTCCTGATGCAGCAATAGTAATGAGAAGTAACTAGAAATCTCCATGGTGTCATGCATTTTCTGGAAGAAGTCAAATTAAATTGAATGCACTGAGCTGAGTTCTCTCAATAATCCTCCTCTATTATAGGTTATAATCAGCCTGTAATATCATGTGGGCAAGAGTGTCATTTTCTTACCTGACCACAATGTTTCCAGTATATGTGTGTGGCTATATGTCAGATACAGGTCTACTGAAAGCAAAAAGGCTTTGATTTTCCTTTCTTCCAGCAAGTATCAGTGAGAGGAGCACTCTCCAGTCCCGTAGCCCAGCTGTGAACATGACTGCAACTCCCTTCTGCCCAAGTCCTTTCTTTGAGATAGACCCTGTTCTGCATAAGAGAGGTATCTTTTTTCAAAGCCTATTCTGATTATGTTTTTTAAGACACATTTTGAATTAAAGAGCTTTCCAAAAATTAGGAAGTTGTGTATTTCTTTTCTTCACAAGTTCTATCTCATCTGGATCATATCAGTCTGATTTTTGCTAGATGTCTTCACTGAAGCAAGGTATACAGTGAACTACCAAAGAAATGGTTTATAATGTATTCTAACAAAATGTGAATGCTGTGCAGAAGCTACATCATCTTCTTGTTCAGTGACCCAGCTGCTACCTTAGATGGAAGAAAATAGCTTGTATCATAATTTGCTATATAGACTACTTATGCAATACTGGATTCATTGTGGTAGCTTAAAATAGCTATTTGCCTGTATGTCCTTCCTGTTCACTTTCTCCATCTTGTTGCCTTATACTGGTTTCCTTGTGCAGCTATTGCATTTGATGGTGATACTGGAGTTCAGAAGAGCTTCGTCCCCAAGGGATGAAGGCAAAGTATTTTCAGTGAAGGTTTTCTCCCTGTGGAGCGTGCTGCTGCCAGGATAAGCTTTTCCTCAGATCTAAGGGAGCTTTCAGCAGGAGACTGTTTCTGCAGGTGCCCTGCTGCTGAAGAGCTCGTCTGGAAGCATGCTGTGGGGTGCTCTGTGCTACAGATTATTTCCTCTGGTGGAAGAGATGGAAGCACACAAGGATATTCTGTTTGTACTTCATATGGTATTGCCTAAGTGCCGTAATGACTGATGCCTTTAAAACACAAATAATCTCATGTACAAAAGAACATTACTGTGGTTACTGTGTCAATTACCCAAAGATAGGAAATGCCAGAATTGAGATTGCCCAGGAAAACTTAATTCAGCCCTCTTTTGCTGAGTACACTCTGACATTGTGATTACATAAGACTCCAACCTCATTAAGGACAGAGAATAGCTAGTACTCCAACAGCAAGCAGTTTTACATTATATTTACCTCTTTGCTGTTTGCTGAATACCCCCATGGCCTTATTTGCTTCACATTATTCAAACTCTGCTGTAAGGTAGAATTATTCATTTCCCCCAGAGTGTTGGGCTGCTTCACAAACATTAATTAATTCAGTTTCACAAAGCTCACATTAACTGTTTTGGGTCTTTTTGTAAGAAAATCGGTGCAGAAGTTGTTTAAGGTCAAAGCTTTATGACAGTCTGGGGTGTCAGTCTGCGAGACCAAAGCCAGCAGCTTTCCGAGGACTTCGTACTTGTGTGAAGGAACAGTCCGTTTACTATCACTGCAGTTTTTACTAACCTGATATATCATAAATGTTAGTCTCTAAATACATAGTTTTCTCATACGCATAAATATTGAAACCTATGTATTCATACTGTAATAATGTATATATGGTTTCCTGGATTTGGAAAGATATTTTCACCTGATAATTTTGTGAGTCAGTTGTCACCACGTACATTTTTCACCAGAGACTGCAAACTGGTGTCACTGATGCCAGAGTTGCCTTCAAAATGCCTTGAAGATTGTCTATCATGCAGTATTCGGAAGGAGGAGATTCAGCACAGGGATTTCTTGTAATACAGTGCCTTTGGATACCAAGCTTAATTTTGTTTGTTGATTTATTTGTTATTTTAAAAATGCCACCTTGACTATAGGATATGTTAATCAGATTGTCATGAGTAGACAACCATGGCAGTTACACATTTATTAAATACACAACGAGCAAAGCAACCAGTAGAAAGAGATTTCCTATCAGATGTTTAACCCTTTAATATTCCAAAATATTTATGCTCATGTTGGACAATTTTTAGAAAGCAAAAGAGGAGAGTGCAAAGCTATTCTTGGACAACTGCACAGTTCACAGTAGCCTGCCATAAAAATATATTTGCCTTTCAAGACCTGGTGAGAGGGTCTTTAGATGTTTGGTGAACAGTGCAATAGTCTAACTGTAGTTGTGGCAGACCTACTATTGCTATTTTGCAACAAGGAGCGCTGAAGTCCTCTTCGCAATTAAGCTTTATTTAGATCAAACTAAGATCTTGACTGTTGAGAAAGGACCCTAACAAGACTTTATGATATGCTGAAACCTTTTTTTTTTAATTATGATAAATGCCCTATTGCAATAATTGTGTGTAAATGTCTCCAGGCTGAAGACGTTTCTTTAAAAAGAAAACAAAACTTCAGCTTAGTTCTTTCTGGTTTGCACGTTGGCCAAGACAATTGAAAAAACTGTTAACTAAAATACAGAGACCTAACCTGAATTACTTTTTCATTTAATGGAATCAGACACATCATTAGAAATTCCAACAGTGATATATATAATATCACTATAAACTAGTACAGCACACCATTTGCTGTGTATCAGTAAAAACTTTTTATCTTATTTTGTTGCTCAATTTTGAAATATGAGTTTGAATACACCCATTAAGGTGTGTGTGGTTAGATTAAAAATTGTGAGATACCATCACATTTTCTATTACAACCAAGCTTCCTGAAGTGCCATTCTAATCATTTTTATCAGTGACTACACCTTTTTCATAACTTCCAGATTTCACTTTGTTTATTTCAGATGCATTGAATCATTCTGAATTGATTGCCTGCAACTTTTTGAGGCAATCCACATAACCATGCTTTGTCTGATATAAGCTTCACATAAGTGCTATTTGTTTGGTGTATCCCTTCTCTTTATTAACAGCCAATTTTTAAAGTAGAAAATGTGTTCTTACTTCTACAGCCCAATGTCAGAACTTGACACTTTGAATACAAGTAAATGATGAATGTTGTCATGCAACTGGAAGAGGCTCTGCTAGTTAAGCTGCAAAACAGTGGCCAACAGCTAATACATATAATGAAGCCATCACGTTTTCACATTCACTGTGGAAAAGATGGAGAAGGGCCTCTCTAGTCACCTTTGTATTAATGTCACTGCTGTGATATCAAACACATCATCAGGAGATTAAATGATATTAATTTGCTGTGAAGTTTGAAATATTGCTTTCTTACTGGGATGTGACAAAGTGGCCCAAATTCTTTACGATCATAAGAATCCTCTTTCAAACAGCAACATCTTAACTTTTGGTATAGTTTCTGCTCATCTGATAAGAATTCTAAAGCAGCAAAAAGTGTCCTATCAGAAGAATTACAAGTGGTCTGTGAAGGTAAGTGTTTGCTCTTTAAATCTGGTCATTTAGATCTCCAAAGCTCTATCTTTCTTAACTTTGCAGTGCTTTTGATAGTGTTGACTGAGAGAGATCACATAGCCAAATTGAAAGTGTGAATTACTTCCACAACATCTCCAGTACTTGCATTCACTCAGTCAGAAAACTGTGAATGTCATTTAAAGACACTTGTTCCCTGTTCTCCTGAATTGCAAGCTCAGTATCTCTTGGGTAATGTGGACGTGGGAGCAGGGAGATACAGAGGAGGCGGGAAGAGAAGAGGTACTTAATAGAAACAGTGAATTGTGTTGATTACAGAAATAACTGTTTATCCTGCAGCTCCAAAGTAAAGTACTGCAATTTGGTAGGACTGTCCACTATATATTCTCCAGGGCTATGTCAAACACTTTTGCTGAAAAAATATGTAATTATCTTTGTTGTACTATATTTAACAAAGAACAATTGACTGAAATATCCATCAAGGAAGCACTTGCTACAGAACTCTGAAAGGGAAACTGAGGAGGAATTAATACTTTTGTAGTTCTGAGATTTAATTCCAAAGAATATTATGATAGGTAAAAAATATGTATGTTTTTATTTTTCCCTGGACTTCTTATTTTTATCTCTAGACCAAACTATCTTTAGTATGCAATATTCCATAGCTAAATAGAAGAATAGTTCATTCTTACATTGTCTTCATTGTATGATTGTTTTGAATTGGCTGTCATTTCACATTTTTCCTTTCGAAAGAAGCTGAATATCATTTCTTTTTTTTTTTTCTACATTCCATGTAACCTCTATGATTCTATTTTTTAAATGTGATTTTTAAGTAATTTTGTCAGTTTTTATTTTTCTGAGTTTTATAACTTCCATGTATGTGTTGTTCTCCTAAACTAGAGAAAGTCTTTTCCTGTTTTAATCACAGATAAGGGATTTTGTCAAAATATGTTTTCAAACAAATCCTACACTGCACAATGCCTAGTTTACCTTTTCAGAGTAGATGCTACATTTGAATGTACAGTGGACAATTTGTTCTCACAAATTAGTACTGATATGAGCTTGTGTCATTTGAATTTAAAACTAATGAAGTCCTACTCCTTTCCCTCAGACTTCAAACTGAATTTGGAGTTATACATTTATAATGTAGCAATCAAGTCTTGGCTGTTGATTGCGTCAATTCATTAAGATTTTTTCTAAACTCCATCTCCTTATACAGTCTGCGAAAAATACTTAAATAGTACTTAAATAGACTTTTTTCATGATAATTAAATCTACTGAGGACCTCCATTGTTAGTCAGCATTAACAAATTCACCAGTGCTTGATTTTGTCATAGATGTGGTGAAATTTTTGTATACATAGACATTTTTAAAATGGACAACATTGAATGATCATGTGGTTCATGTGGGTGCAAGCTTTGTATCTGCAACCGCCATCTGCCTTGCCGTTCTTCAAAAAGGTATTGCTGAGTGCCATGCACTTGAAAAAGTACATTAGTGGCTTCGAGTTTACTATCTCTGCTAGGCAGATGGAAAAAGCATACTAGAAAAGAGTATTAGTATCTTTTCTGTCCAGATGTGAAATGTTTTAATTAAAATAGAGCACAGTCTACATCACTGAAAGAGGCCAGATCTCTGATAGAGTTGACTATAAAAGGAACAGTCACATTTCATCTGTGAAGGGGAAAGGGTTCCACGTTCAGTTTGGAACTTCTTAAGTAGAGCTAGTGCTGCAGTGGGAGATGGCTGTGATCCTTCTCAACCTCTATTAGGGCCAGCGGTAATGCTTTGGCTGCTTGATGGGGCAAAGAATGGAAAGAACCCTTGGAGTACAGAAATACTGCTTGAAAGTAACTGCTAGATAACATTCAGTTCAACCTCCTATTCAAGCTGGGACTATAACTGACAGTAGATTTCCTCAGCTGTGGTTTTGTCTAAGTTTTGAAGACTGTCAAGGTGGAATAATCTGTTTTAGCATTACACTAGTTTCCTTTTATTTATGTTGATTTGTTTTGTCCTCATTTCCAACCTGGCCCATTCAAGGTTCAACGTCTCCTTTCATTTTAAGTCACATACAGTGGCTTTGTTTGAGAAAAGTGTTAACTGTAAATAAAAATCTACAAATTGATTATTATTAATATTATAGTGTCTAAAAGATTCTCTTAGCATCAGACACATTATGCAGTAAAGGTATGGAAACTCAAAATGTAAGAATGCCTCAAGTAAAATGTTGTCATTAGGTTTAATTAACAGAACATTTTTAGCGGACATTTGCAAATGTAAAAAACTTACAGAAACTGTGGAAGGAAATTTTCTGGAATTTAAGTCTACAGAGACAGAAAAAATTCAGAGTAAGAAGCTTAAAAAATTAATAAAGTAAAGGGATGGAGCTACTTTAATATTTTGCAAGTTTTGTTCCTCTTTCCCCTTTGGTCTCTTCTCAACTGAGTAAAACTGTCATGTTATATTGACAATCTATAGCAGACTATATTCTGGAATATAAATATTCTGGAAAATAAAACATTAAAACCATGTTGTGCTTTTTTTTCTCTAATTTTACTAGGAGAAATGCTAAACTATGAAGAGAAAACCTTATAATTTGATTAATAAATGTCAAGAATGTGAATACATGGTTAAACTGTAATTCTTTTTTTTCTTATAGATTGTTGAAAAAAATTGAGGAAGAAACAGTATTATGCATTCTTATACACCTTGTTGTCAGTAGATATAACTGCTAATGTCTTTCCTGACTATTTCATATTATCTACGAAAGTAGAACTGAGTTTTATTTCCAGTAAGTGTAGTACAAGAAATGGAAAGACGGGAATTTCAGGGCAAGAAATCACTCTGTGTTCTGTCTGGAAGGAGAAATACAAGCTTTTCATAGCTACAATGGCAACCATGCAGTGAGAGAGATGGGGTAATATAATGATAGCAGCATGACAGAGTAAAAGGACAGAAAGAAATGAGTGAAATAAGAATGAGTTATTACCTCTATCAAGAAGACTTAAAGTCCAAATGTGAAGACGAAGCTAAATCCTTCAGTAAGAAGTGCTCCAACTGCAGAGTACAGTGGTGGTCTTTTTAATGGAAATGTCCATTAATCAGATGAATATCGTATTTAAACAAAAATGCTCTCAAACCTATCTTGAAAAATTTGCAGGAAGACAGGAAAATTCCTTGAGACGCATTTTATGGAAATGTAAAGATAATGGGCCATATGTGCCTTTTTTGTTGTTGTTGTGTGCTATGCATAGATTTATTTAATGTTGCTTATCAGCTTATATGGCAAGTTTGAGAGAGTGCAAGAGTCGCCATAAAATTTGGCCAAAAAAAACCTTACTCAAATCTTGTATTAGGTATGCTTTTTTTTTTTTTTTTCTTTTTCTCTCATCACAAAGTCTTTAGCTTCCTGCAACAGAATCAACCTTGGACAAAGAAGTGAAAGTGATAAATACATGCTGATTGGCAGGTTTTGAACTTTCCAACAATGACTATTGAAATTCCCCAGCTGCTTGAGTGCACACAGCAGGCTTGACAATTTTCTCACAAATAATCTAGCAAATTCTCTGCAGTGGACTGGGAAAAGAGGCTGTAAGAAGTTTCATGCTCTTTCCTCAACAGAAGATGATGAAAAAAAGAAGCAAACAGCTGAATAATGAAATTGTTGTTTCACAACACACAATGTTTGCATGTTTATATCATGCATATAAGGCTATGTCATAGGGAAATTGGGACATGGTGTTTTGGGATAAAGAAAAGAACTGACTCAGCTGCGAGAAAAGTTTTCTCTTTTTGACCAAAGGTTTCTTCATCAAGGGAACTAAGGGAACTAATTGGATTGCTATAAGTTGGAGCTTGGGAAAGAACAAATAAGTATGCTGTGTAAAATGGTCATTTGACTGGACTCTGCAGCAAACAAGAAAGCAAATTAATGTGGCAATATAAATGTATTCAAGAGGAACACAAAGTCACTCACATTTAGTTAAAACTGATTTTTCCATCAATGAATGAATCATCATTAGCTCTAGTAGAGAAAGTTTGTTTCTATTTATTGAATATATGTTATTAATAGGACAAGAGGAAGCAGCTTCGAACTAAAAGAGAGTAGATTTAGATTGGATAAAAGGAAAAAGTCTTTTACAGTGGGGGTGGTGAGACACTGGAACAGACTGCCCAGAGATGTAGTAGATTCCCCATCCTTTCAAGGCGACATTCAAGGTGAGGCTGGATCAGGCTCTCAGCAACCTGATATAGCTGTGGATATCCCCATTCATTGCAGGGGGGTTGGACTGGATGGCCTTTAAAGGTCCCTTCCAACTCTAAAGATTCTATGATTCTGTGATTGAAATATACTCTGATTTTCTCTGATATGCAGCATTAAGAACATAAAGTTCATGTCTTGAGGAATATTTGGGGCACTGAAGGCAGTAGCTATCCAGCTTAGGAGAAAACAAGAAATTGATTTCTAACATATGTCATATATGCAATAAGTTTTAGAGTGTTCTTCACCTCTTCAAATTCTTTATTAAGGGTAAATATTTTGATAATAGAGTTTCTGTTGCCACAGGAAGATGACAAACTGTAGAAATTCAACCAGTTTATGCATCAGCACTCAAACTTCTGGTTGAAAGTCAGACTACCTTTCTTTTGAAAACAGATCTTATTTTTTGACTAAATTAATATTAAAAAAAAATCCCACAAAATACTTACATCACTTCTGTCCAAAAATTTCCTAACTTATATGATTTTCTGTCTCCTCTCCCTTTGAATCTGAAAAATCTAAATAACATGAAACAGGAAATGTCACAATCAGTTGTTCAGGAAGGTAAGATCTATAAAGCAAGGAATCCATGCTACACTAATTTGTGGCTACCTTTACCGTAATGCTCAAGTATCTCATCTGGTTTAATAAAATGTATTTCTTCTTTCTTACTTTATTCAAGTGCATGGCAACTCATTGCAGCTGTATAAGAAAAAACACAACACATGACACAACAGCCAATTAAAATGAGATCCACAAAATCCAATTAACTGCATTTGCTATGGCTGACAAGTACAGCCATGAGTGAAATATTGAGCTAGGAAGTAGAGCAGGACAAAAAAATCCAACTTTCCTAAAATGTCCCCATTACTATTGTTATTTCACAGATCCAGATTATATTTCTGTTCATCTTATTGTAATGACAGCTGAGTGAGGCCGTAGTTACTATAACGCAGGCCTTTCCAAAGAGAAATTAAGAGAATGACATTATAGAGTATAACTGTTGAACCTATAGAAACAAAACGGGAATTTATATCTGGTTGCAGCTTTGTTTTCAGTGTATGGGGGTTTTATTTGGTTGTTTGGTGGGTTGTTTTGTTTTGCTTTTGTTTTTTATGTCTTAAATGTGGTAAAAGATCCTGGATTCAGACTAGTCCTCCCATTGGTGCAAAAGATGAACTTACTGATTCAAGCAGGGAAATAGTAGAAAATACTGTGAGCGGTGGTTTTATTTACAGGGCTTTCTCAGTCTCTTCTTAACAGAAAAGAGGAAGGCCATGAACATCCCATGCACTCAGTTCCTTCCAGCCCAGTGTATCTTCCCCAAAGGACTACACACACTTTTTTCTCACACGTCTTATCTCTGTTAGCCAGTCTTCCCCAGAAGCTCCACACCCTTCTCCAGGAGCAATCTTGGGCCTCCTCTGTCTTCATGCCACAGCCTTAGTGTACTATTACTTCTGTCCAAATCCTGTCCAGGTTCTAATGAATGGAAGCAGGAGGAGGAGATGAGTGTTTAGATTTCTTCAGATTGAGAAGAGGCCTGAAGCCAGACTCAGAGTGCTGTGGGAGAACAGCTCAGCTGCCTAGCATCCAGCAAGGAGCAGCTCTGTGAACAAGAACAGGTAACCTGTAAAAGAGCTGTAAAATCAGGCCACGTCCTGATTGTAGCAAAGCACCTATTTGCAGCCAGTGATCAGGTGTGTAGGCCCTTGAGGAAGGTGAATGTTACTTAGATAAATGTTTACCTTTCCTGAAGGGCAGTCTGAAATACTCCAGACTTCTGATTATGATTCTGTTGCAGATCCATCCTCTTTCCCTCTCTGTCTTCAAAAATTATTCCTCCATTTCAGGTAGACAGCACACATCAGTCCCAAATCTCTGTTTATCTAGTGCCAGTGTGCAAAAGCTGGCACTGTCCCATTACAGTTGTCTTCTTGGTGCAGGCTGGAGGAAGGCAAAGGGTTGGCCCAGCCGTGCCAGCCTGGCAGCAAAGCAGTGTCAGCCCCACACAATGAAGCCACAGGAAACTGAGCATACACAGGTATTTAATAAGTTTGTTGGCTCTGCAGTCAAGACATCTGGCAAATGCTCTGAAATAAAAAAAAAAACAAAAACAGACCATTCCGATGTCTAGCAAGGTTAGCATTGCAGTGATGCAAAGCACGTGTTACCTTACTCCATCAGATTTGCAGCCTGGCTTGCTGGATTACACTACCAGTAGGAGTGGGTTTGAGCTGAAATGTCAAAGCTCAGAAAGGCAGAGGCTTTGCACAGAAAGGCAGACATGGGGCTATGGGTTCCTGAACCAATGGCAGGATGGAATGGCTAGGATGCTGATCATTTCCTCTTCACGTCCTTTCCTGAAACAGGCAGTTAGGGAACCGGCTTTTGCCATGGTGTTGTGTCAGCCAGGCAGGGTGAGAGTAATGGAATTATCACTAGGTATCAGTAAAGGCCGACAAAAGTTGACATCAGTAATTGAATTGTTGGCAAACTAAGGCAGAAAGTGAGAAAGTATCAATAAATGACAAAACGTAATCAGAACATCTCTCTGCTGAGCAGCTAAAACACAAGCAGTGACACCTGGAAAGTGAGAGAAAAGCTGAAAATAGAGTAATTAAGACTTTTATTTAGAAGTGAACAGGTAACATGAAATATCATATGCTTTTGCACAGTCAGGTTCCAACAAGTTAGGAGATGTCCTTCAAATAGCATTGCTGTGCAATGCTCACTGTGATGTGTGATAGGAATATGTTGACTGTTACTGTTTCTGAATAAAAGCCAATGGAATTAGATCTGTATAATGAAATGTGGCATGAGAGAAAATGTCAGTTGGTTGAGGGAGTTTTTTAAAGAAGCAACTAAAAAAGCAATCACTTGCAAGCATAGTGTGTTGGTTTCCTTTGGACCAATTGTATGGCTGCAGATATTCATGAAAGAGTGAATCATGGAGGTTACACAAATGTTGAGTTTTTCATGCTTATTAATTTCACACTTGTCAGAACAGAGGGAAGGCTGAGTATTTGCCTGCAATGTTTTCCAGCTACTAAATTGCTACTGCAGTGCCTATCATTTCAAAGGACAAATTTGGCCCATCCCAATGTCTCTGCCACTTTCCTTGCTTTAGGATCCCAAGGACAAGCAGAACTTCCTGGTTGCTGGCCCTGCCTTCTTTCAACACCATGGGAAGATATATGTATTTGAAAGAATCTCAGCTAATTTCATCTCATGACACCTTCTGGGTTTCCTAATCTCTTTCTATGACACAAGGAATGAAGAAACATTAGGGCCATAAATTAAGCACTGGACGATTTAAAAACTCCGCATGTGTCAAAAGCAAACAAACAAAATATTGTGACTATAATTGAAAGCAAGAAAAACAACAAAACCATATAACAGCTGTTGATGTGGTCTGTAAAAACTATTATTCTATGAGAAACAATTAAATTCAACAATTAAGCAGGAGGTTGGCATAAGGCAGTTAGGTAAAGCCCACGAGTATGGGAAAGAAAACAGGTCAAGCAAGTTTTGCTGCTGTCTCAATATCCCTTAGGCACCTATGGATAATATTCGGCTTGCTTTGCTCGAGTTTCATTGGAGTTACATCAGAGATACCAAAATAAAGAGGCATATTTAAGGGAACCTTCCTCCCCCCACCAAACCTCCTATTGACAATTACAAACACAGAAAAGCTTTTACGAAATGCTTTCTTGCTCAGATTAAAAAAAATGAGCAACTGCCAAAGATACTTCAGTGGGAAGGCTGATCTGAGGTTTCCCTCCTACACCTGGAAGAGAATTCTGACAGTGACCTGATGTCTATTCACTTACTCATTTGTTTCAAGATTTTCATCACATTACAATGATTGCTACTTCCTATTCTTGAGAGGATTCAGGTAACCAGCCATACATAGGTCAAAACTATTCAGAGAGTAATTCAGAGTAACTAACTTTGGTTAATATCAATGCATTTGTGAAACAAGAACAACAATGCTGATGCTTATTTTAAAAGAGAAGGGGCCAACTGATATGTTTAAAATGAATATCAGCACAAATCTAATAAGAGGAATAAAAGAAACTGGATAATTTCAAGATGGTATCTGAATTTTAAGGCTGTAATGAAATGAAAAAGAGAAAGAATATGCCTTCCAGATTAAGTTTACAAAAGATTAGATTATCTGAGTATCCACCTCCATTTTGTATTACATGAAAGCAATTTCCTGTTTTATTTTATATTTTAAAACATTTGTGTACTCAAATGTATGACATTAGATAAAGCATATAATGTTTTTAGGTGATTTTTCATTCAATTGGCAGTCAGTATTTTCTTAATGATTTTTCCATATTTCTGTTACCATTTTATGGTCCTCATTCAACATTTAATTAATATAAATGTACTAAAGAGTATACTAGATAATTATTTTACAGTTACTTCCCATAGCCATTTAAAAAAACCAGAACTGTAAAGGCAAAATAGGGAAAATATGCAAAAATATGGAGTGGGGTAAAATGAAAACAAAATATACAAGTTCAAACTATGTCCGTGTCCTGTAACTTCCCTACAGCTTTTCTTCTGTGAAATGTTTATTCCACTTCATTAGGATTGTGTTCATGAACTGAAGGCACAATAGGTTGAGTAGTTGATCGCAATATACTTTCAGTACCTGTGGAAGACTATCCCTTCAGTATTGATAACCCATTTGCCTTCAAACATACACAAATTTTGCATTCAACATCCTCCCCCCAAATTACGCTAAAAGTAATAGGAAGAAACAAATAAAACTTCTTCCAAAGACTCTCCTTGCACCCTAAGAAGTTCCAGAAAATTTCTTCTGCTTCATTGGCATAAGGGCGCTATTAACAACTCAACCACAATTCCTTCTTAATTTTTTTCCTTTCAATTGGTCTGTATAACAATTTCCCCCTCTTTACAGCTGAGGTAAGACTGGGTACAAGTCAGTGCTGGAAAGGTAATAAGTGGTTATAAAGCACCAAAGAATTCCCAGAAAGATTATATCTAGCTTGTACTTTTGATACACCAAATTTCTTATGATGTTATAATTGGTCTTAAAATATATTTTAGACTGAATTATTCTTTTCTATCAAAGCAATAAGGAATTTTAAGATTATGTTCTTCTGATGATTTCAGTTTCTATGTTGAAATTTTATAGACTCTTCAAGTAGCATTCTCTTAGCACATGTTCTCTTTCTCTCTCAGTGAAAGAACTTCTCTAGCAAAATATTTAAAGTATGTATTTCATCTGTAGAGAACTGAACAGCCTACTTTTAATTTACCTTTCTGATATATTATACTTCAACTTCTAGCTCAAGGTAAGCTTCTGATGCTGTGGTTTCTTCTACTGAAAATAAAGTCATGAAAAGATAGAATTTCATGGACCCTCAACCAATACCTGATAAAAACCTTTTTTTCTGAGACTGGGACTGTTGCTGCCTAGCCTATTCTTGACAAACTCTTACATAATTGTCTCTTAAAGCTTCTATTACAGTTCACTTGCTCATCAAAAGTGCTAGAAATTATTATCCCATATTTGAAAACTTATTTAAATAATTTAATTTGGTAATTTAAGGGAATGACCTGAGGGTTTGGAGGTGTGATTAGGGGAAATCCAAGCAACTAAAATATATTTAAAAATTGATAACATAGTTGATAATATTTTTGATTTGAAAGTCATCCAATTTAAAAACTGGTTTATCACAAATCCTAGAAACTGAAGCATGTAATAAAAAATGCCTGCCTTAAACCTCTAACAATATTATTTGCATATTATTCTGAAAATGTTATAAAACTTAAAATACTGTTTGATTCTTAATTTACATTTTAGTTCATCTCTTAAATGTAGTAAAAGAATGACAATGGTATGAAGTTCTATGAATGTTATCTTTCTCTACTAAGTTATTTATTTCAGAAACACATCCTTCATTCTAGGTCAGAATCAGATAAAGATGAGATTTAAGTAAGGAATTATGGTTCCTCTTTTCATTAACCCTCCATTCCATTTTCATGCATCCAGAAATGATGGTATTATGGTAGACTTCTGCAAGAATTGAAATACCAGTATGATTTTTCTCAAAATATGAAGTAAGTTGCACCTTTCGCTAAAGCAGATTTTCTTGTTGATGTCTAATTCACACCCCTCAAATTTTATAGCTTGCTCTCAACTACTGTTAATCCAAGGTGAATCTAGCTGGTAGGAGTGGAACATGCAAGATGTAATGGCTCTCTCCTCTTCAAGTGTGTGGGAGGTGTTTAGGAAAGAGCCAGCTCTAGTAATGTTGGCACCGGGTGCCTCATTCTGTCTACTTTTCCTTAATGATACTCTTCAAATTGCTTGGAAGTTTATTCCACACATGATTAACTAGCACGCTCAGGACAATTAGACATAGAGTAGGCTGTAATACAGCCTTACCTAAAACTGTCTTTCCTAACTGTAACAATTTCCTCCTGAGCAGGCCCTTGACCTTCAAGACATTCTAGTATTGCCCCCAACGCGCTGTAAACTTATGCCATGCATATTAATGTGTAAAAAGCAAGTCTCTCGCCTACTAGTCTCTCATGCCACTCAAGGTGTGTCTTGCTAGTTCTAGCTTGCAGAAGAAGCAGAGTTTTCATTGATATGCTACAGGGTGCTGAACCAGTTCTCACTATATCTGCAAATAAACAACCACCAGTACAGATACAGGAATGTATTTTATCCAAGCCATTGTATAAATCTCAAAGTGTCAGTCCCAGCTTCTCTGAATATTTTGATTTTAGAAGGACACCTGTACAGTCTCTTCCCATAGGAACGACACAGGAATATTAGCTTTCTTTTCACAATCAGAACGTAATATAGCACCCTTCCAAATATTTACGGCAATGGAAGATATGGACACTAAGAAGCAGAGTTAGATCAGTGAAGCTTTTAACTCATTAATGCCTCAGGATAGTTGTGAATTGCATAATATTCTCTTTTATATTCTGGTCAGCACAACAACATCATAGAGAAGTATACAATGCACTAATGGCAATCCTAGTCCAACTAAGAAGTGGCTGCCTCTATGTCAGTCAGCAGAACCGGATTAACTTCCAGAAAAGTTTACAGTGTTTGTGCTCTCTAGGGATGTCAAGAGAAAAAATGTTTACTGTGGATTCCCATATCACCACTGTTATACAGGATTGAAGACGGGAAAGGATCTCTGCCATTAGATAATTTTGTCTGTATGATACAGGCTTCTTCCGAATAAGGCCCAACAGCTATAAACAAAAATACAACTTCAGAATCAGTACCCCAAATTATGTAGCTGTATTCTTTATGTGAATCTACAATATAGTCTCCACTTAGAGATTCTCCATCTTCTTCACAGTTCCTCAGATTCTTTCTTTTCATGAGAGTTCGGACTTAATGCCTTGACACTCATTTAATCCAGCATTGATCTCTCTTTACAATCATAATCACAGATTTCCAATTTTGCACAAAGGCATGTAGATAGGTCTTAACATTTTCTGTGAAAAGAACTTTTCCCATTGAGAGATGAGTTCCAATTGTGCACAATCATCACTCAGATATTAGAGTAATGTAGGATTAGGAAAAGCTAGATAAAACAAAAAGACAAATAATAGCAAGCACATGAATTACGTTGTGAGAGTACATTCTCTTCTGAAAACTAAAAAAGTTCCATATATCCATTTCTTTTCTCAAGAGAGGAGTACTTTTGCATAGCAATAGGTGGAGTTGAACCTGTTGGGATCAAGCCCTCTTATGTATTTTATGGACAGCTCTGTGATATGCACATGGGAGAGAAGGGAGTGAAGGAAGGTGTGGTTGATATACAATTTAGATAACCCATTCTGAATAATTTAGTTACCTGAAACTTCTAGTACTTGTACTTTTTCCTTTAGTACCTACTAGTCATGCTATTTCTGATGTAACAGAAGCACACAGATATGCCCAGTTAAACACTTATACACAGCACCTGAATCTGCAGGAAATTTCTTCTTTTCTCTTGCAGCTCTCCCATGAAGAATTCCTGGGAACTGACAGTGCTGTTGAGCTCTTTGATCATGAGGCACACGTTGCAAGAATGCTTCAGATTTCTCACAGCCTGAAGCACATGCAATAGAGGGCACATTAATGAAGTTCTGCACAGAATATGGTGCTCTGTAGTTCTTCATAAGGGACTCAGATTTTGAATTATTCATGATTTTTAACACTTCTGATTGTAACAGCTTGGGCTCTCAGTGTTGCTCTCGTGTTCAGAGAACACAAGATTTTCTTTGCTCAGCACATTCTAACTCCTTACCTAAGTGGTAACACTGGATTTCTTCAACATATCTGTGAGCTCTGGTACGTATCCAAGTCATGATTTAGCTTGTTATCTTTACTTTATTAAAGTAAAAAACTTGTAGGACTGGAACTGCAGACTTAGAATTGAGATTAACTGCTTTCTGGGTGGGTTTTTTAGGTCTTTTCTTTTTCAGAAAAATCTGTCTTTTATGCAGAATATCATACTCCCTGAGCAGTTCTGTCATTAGCTTAGGCAATTGACTATGCATTATTAAAAGCAAGGCCGGAAATAAGACTACCTGTGATTAGCCAGAGCTCATAATTTGTAATTATGACATGGATTGCTATTTAAGTGTCCATCAGTCCCACGTTTCCAAGGAGTGCCAGAGGACATCTTCTGGTGTATTATCTTTAGCAGCACATCCACAACCTGACACTCTGTCAGTGATCTGCTTCCTTCAGTTATCAAGTATAAGCAATCGGTTTTAAACCACTGAAGAAGATACCTGGTTCCAACTGAAGCGGTTTGTAGCAGTTCAGGTCCCAATATTCACTGCCTTTTCCCTTAAAATAGAAAGTTCCTGGTTTATTTTTTGTCCATAATGTAGTGGGAGGAATGGGAAAAATGGGCTCTGGAGGAGGTTAACTCTGAAGCTCCCCAGGAACCCCTGGCCAGGACCAAGTCCCCTCCCTTGGCCCCTTGCACTTTGCACTTGCTGGCTCCTGTGTGATATGTCCTGTTTATTGTTTGATACAAAATAGACCAAACAGTGGCTATCACACTTTAATAGTCAAACAATACTGAGGGACTACATCTGATAAAGAAGAAAAGACACTAATCATGAGTTTGGCTGCACAGAGACACTGAACTGATAGTGTTCTCCTTCACATTGCTGAGAAAAGTATTCACAGATCTTCAGCTAAGAAATGATTCTTCGTATACCCAGCAGAAACAAAACAGTTTTCCTTGAAAATTTCAACTTAATCATACATACTACCTAATCAGCACGTAGCCTCAGATTGTGTTAGCCTTTTCATCAGAACTTCATGCAATGAAATTAAAGAAGTCCAACTGCACTCCTGCACTTAGTTTACTGAGTTAGTTTGACAGAGCATGCTTTCAACTTTTCAGATAGGTCTTTAGTATTTGTATGTTAATGGCATAGTAACAGTGTATTAATATATTAATTATCCTATCATCCTCTAGCTTTTTATTCATAAAGTTTCAAAGTAGCTTTTCTGTCAGTTTAATCACAATTTGTAAGTGATTTGCAGATCTGTCATTTTCCGGTGATATGGTTTAGCCTTTCATACACTGCAGAGCATTAATTTTCTTTGATTTCTCTGTTCTTTTGACTAACAACTAAAGATTTAAGATATGCAAAAGCAGTCAATAAAATCCCTTGCTCATTGTTGTATTGTTCCTTCAAAAGATTATGATATAAAAGAAAAGCTTCATCCTCTAAATAAATTCTCAATAAACATTTATTTTCACTTGAATGATTAATAATTGTGATAAAAATATACCATTTTGCTATCAAGCTGATACTGAGCAACATCTGTGGAGATTTGAACATGACATCAGATTGCTTTATTTTTCTTATAGTTACAAATCAGAATTTATTTGCACAGAGGTATTTTTTCAGCTAAAGATATTATATTTAGAGATGAAAGATCACCCAGATTTTCTATTCTAGGTATGACTCCCTCCATCAAGTTCTGATGATTAAAATAAATGCTGTCAAATAAGTGTTATGTATTTTGGAAGTATTTGGAAGTCTGTAAACAGCAGGAGTTGAAACATAAATTGTTTGCATACCAGCAAATCATCCATTAAGGGCACAATGGCATTTTTGATGTTTGGTTTTGTTATTTCTATCAGGTTTTTTTTTCTGATTTTTCCACCAGACCAGATCTATGTAAATGCATTTCAGAGAACTCGTCTCTGTATGTTAGGTGAACTCAAGCAGCTCGGTAATTTTGTGTCATTACTTCGACTAACCTACTGCTCTTAAGGATGCTAGATGCTAAATCCAGAAGGTGTATATAGAACATTTCTATCTTATTACTTGCTTTCATATGAGGAAAAAAAGTAGTTTGTTGGTCTGATGGTGTTTTTGTGGCCTAAGAGACATTTCTAGCCTTGGTGAAGTTGGTTTTCCTTCAGTGGGAGAGGAGAATTAAATCCACTGCTTCTGTCATAACACTTAGATACTTTTTTCAGAGAAATAAAGATAAATTAATTTTAGAAATAATTCGTTATTGTTATTTCATCAAAAAGGGACTGTTTATTTTTTGAATTGAAACTCAGTATACTCAAAATACTCAATTGAAAATTGAATATTTTCTATTTATATTTACTACATTTTGGTTGCTTAACAAATTATTTCCATTCACCCTAACAGACCCTGTGGAACTTCAAACTTGTTATTCTGCTGCTATTGCAAAAATTAAATTGTAAAATACATAGTGATTTTAGATAACATTGCATCTTATTCTTGTTTTAAGTGCTCAGTGTCCTGAATTTCCCTCACTGCAGAGGACCAAGGACTGCAAGGTAGGACACTGTGGCCCTGGGAAGAGAACTTGTTGGCCAAGTGGCTTCTGAGGGTTTTTATGGCTCTCAGTCATGAAACACATGAACAGCTTGTGTAGCAGCAGTTTGTACAGCAGCCTGGTGTTAAACAGTCATTGATCGATAGATAAGTCAAATAGCAAATAACTCAAATGACAATTAAACAATACCAAAATCAAAAAGACATCAGCGTGTCAAAATACAGTTAGCTGAACATGTTCGTGTACATAAACAGAGCAGTGTGTTCCACTTCGCTCTTAAAAGTTAATAAAGCTGCACAAATAATTTTTATTAATTTGAGTATGAGCACCCCTTATCATTATTAGAGATGAAAGTAGCCAGGTTTTGTGTCTAGGAAATGTAACAGGTATAGGATAATTCATACATCCAGCCCAATTGCTTTCATGCAAGAAATTGAGAGTAGTTATTTTCTATTTCCATAAAAACTGTTGCCTCAGCTAACAAGTGACTTTCTCCGCTCCTGGGGTTCCTTCAGGAGTGCACAGTTAATTACAGAGAGCTCCACGGGGGCTTTTAACACATTTTGTGATTTTTCCCTGTTCAGTTTGCACCTCACAGGGCAGAATTCCATAGGTAACTAAAAATCAATAGGTTCTGTGTTTTTTAGGGGGAAAAAAAGTACGTTTTATAAAATGCCAAAGGGAAGGAAGTACAGAAGGAGGAAAAAAATAGCTACAGCTCAGTGATGCATGCTATTACTCTATTGACAGGTACATCATGTGGGAAATTTAGTTAGAACTGGTTTAAATTGACTTGAGATTCATTACTGGTTCAACAGACAGAGACAACACTAAGTTTTTCACCCACAAGAGTGTTTATTTGCATGCATTTCTCAATTTGTATTGTATTTTTGTCTTCTTTCTTACAGTCACTTTGCATTTTTATAAGGCTTTTTCTGACAAAAAAAAAAATAGATACAAAAATATTTGTAATTTATACAAAGAATGATTAAACTTAAGTGCTGCATATATAAGATAATAATTCATTTTTTAGTTTTAAAATGCCTACATATACTGTTGCAATTAGTTTGTTCTGAGAAGATAATGGCTTGAGAAAGGAGAGGCAGTGACAGGAGCACATTTGTGGGAGGCGGAGGATGCACTGAGCAGTGTTGGATGTAGAGGGGTAGAATTAGCATGGGAGTAGGCTCTGTTAGGGTAGCAGAAGAGAGCTGTGTGGGATGCTGAGAAAGAGACGGTAGTCAGAAGGGTCCAGGCATCTCCAGTGGTCTGGGTGGGAGAGAGGAGTTTGGATAGTTTCACAGAATGATTTCTGTAGCACGTTGTGGATGTGCCTGGAGTAGAAGGGAAAGCAGGGGAAGCTCTTTCTTCCTTTTTTTCTTCACATCAGTTTCCTCCTTTTCTCCTCTTCCAGAAACAAGCTCAAGCCATCTTCTTGAGCCTCTTTGGGGCCTCTTGACGAAGACAGGGGTGTTTCCTCTTGGAAGAAAGCAGCAGGATGCCACAGGAGTGGTAAGTTGTACTGGGGGCTGTGGGCAGATGGCAGAGCCCTGTGCTCCAGGCTGACACTGCCCACACCTATGCATATCAATCCTGTTCTCAAGGCAAAATGAATTGGAAGACAAATCTCCTGACAACAAACTGTCTCCCAAGCTCTCAAGCTAGCCCTGTAGGGCTAGCCCTTCTCCATAGATCCTGGGTCCTTGAGGAGATGAGTGGCAGCAATCTAGTTCTTGTTCCCTGCACGTGAGTGCTCTGCCCACAGCAAAGATATATCCAGAAAGTGAAAATTGTGGGCTTGGATACTTTCAAACCAAGGATAGAAATCCTTTCAGTGCTGGATTATGGTTTTAAATATGAGGCTAATTGCATATTGCTAGGGAAGAGGACAACGTTTTCTGACATATGGAAAATAGATTTTTATGGACGAGGTTCTTGATACTGGATCTGGAGCACAGAAGGTATCTTCTGCCAAAAGGTGATGTAGGAATAAATATCCCAAAGAGACTAACATTGGCTAATTTCAGTTTTTTTCCAAATGCTAGCTTCTGAATCCCATTCCTCCACAGTGCTGGAGGCACACAGGGGAAGCTTTTAATTGTTCTATAGCAGCGAGATAAATAAATCCCTTTGCAGAACTTGGGCTGAGTCAAAGTGGAAATTAGTGTAATTTAATCTTTCAATTGGAACATGTATTAAAAGGGGCTAGGAGCATGATTCCTGTAGATTACACTTTCCAGTCAGATTCTAGCTACTGGAAAGAAAGACTCTGAACAGGACCAAAACCAAGCAAGACATTTCATATTGTCTACACTGGTTCAGCACCTGTGAAAATTAAATTTTACTAAAGGAAATACCATGTATTAGGCTTGGTATCATTCAGGTAGTGAAAAATCCTCTGCATACTGTGAACTTCATCCAATGGAAGCTGTTACCAATGCAGACAGCATTTCACTTGAGAAAGAAGAATAGGGACCCAGCCTAGGAAAAAAAATGCACATGAATTCCAAGTTGCTCCAGTCTTAGTCACAAATGCTTCCAAGCAAGCTAAGGCCAATCTCCAGCAGATGGCTATTGTTGAGGAACGCTGTTGAGAAACACTTCTGGTTGGAAGAAGTAGCCGAACAGAAGGGACTACACAATTACTTTTAGAACAACTCACAGCTCCCCATTTTCTCTCTGTTCCTCTTCTAAAGAAGCACAGGGAGAACAACAATGCTTTCTGCAGTCTCTTTCTGCAGTCGGATCTGTTTGTACTAGGAAAGATAAAGTGACCTCTATTAATTCATAACTCAACCGAGTGGTTACTTTCCACCTTTTGAAATAGCTGGCATAAAAATCTGCATCTGTAAGTAGCACTCTGTAAGCAGAGAAAGCTTAAGGAAGAACCTTCTAAAGCTCCCCACTTACCTGACTCAGAATTACTGCCTGGAACAAGTAAATCTTTGTAACAGAGTGGACACAAATAATGTTTCTGATAGCTTTGACATGACCTAGACATTGTACTTTCAGTTTCTCCAAATCATGCAGTCTGTCTTTCTGGTAATACAGGATGTAAGTTTTGCATTTAAAAAATAAAGTTTAAATATAATCAAGTCAGGTTTGATATTTAGTTTTGCCTGCAATGTCTCTCTTCATAGTTTTTTTCTTTCATGCCTCTTCTCATCAAATCAAGCCATAATGTCACTGTACCTACAGGAGATTGTATGTTCGGCATTTTACCCGTAAAATTGCTAACAGATAAGGAATTGAACTGCTTTCATTAAAATTCATTACAAATTCTTGATTATCAGTTGTGCTACACACCATAAACACCTCATGAAGAAAACACACAGGTAGGCTCAAGAATAATTGGTACTAAAGTGTATTCTACTAAATATGATGCAGTAGGTAGTTTCTCTACACTGGATATTATATAGTTCTTTGTAACCATGGGAGAAATGGGAAAAAAAGTCTTGCTTCTGGCACTTTTTTCTTCTGCATCCATTGTGAAATCTTTTCAGCTCTTGGCAGGAAGGCTGACATTTGCATAAGAAGGAAAAGAAAATAGTTACAATCGTATATATTAAAATAGAACAAGAGAGATGAGAGTTCATAGAAGAAAGTAATTTAGCACCTATTATGTTTTGGTTTGTTATATGTGATGGACTAACATTACAAGAAAATAAATGCAGTTCCCTTTGAGAATAATTTTAATGTTTCACTTTGAGGATTCTACAGGATAGCAGAGCAGTCAAATAATTAAACTATTTCAAACAATGCTCAAGTGCCATTTCCCAGATTTGTGAAACCTAGGGATTGAAGTCTGAATTTTGTTGTTAAACAAGTAGGGTCCTTCAGCACATGCTCTCACTATTACTCAAAGCACTACAGTAAACACAACTTCATTCTGAAGTGCTGACAAATATCATCCTTGGTTTTCCATCTGGGAGAAGCACTAAAGTAAGTGATGACTGTAGATTCCAGAGGACCTGAAAAATAAACAAAGTAGAACAATTATTCATGACTCCTCTGTACAAAAACACACAAAAAAAAATAATCATAAAATGATTGCATGCTAGAAGTTAAATGAAGGATGGTCAAATTCTCAGTAGGAATCAAAGCCTCATCAATTGATTCTTAGAATTATTAAGAACAGAGGAAGACAAAACAGAAAGCTCAAGATTCTCTGCTAGTTTGTAGTTGCTCTTATATATCTTAAATATTCAGTATCATTCTGACCTTTGGTATCACAAAATAAATGAAAATAGTAATGATAATTTCTGAATATGTGAAAGAGCTTGCAATATTACTAAAAAAAGCGAGGCTCTGTGGCTAAAGGATATGTGAAGATTATGACAAAGATATAGACAATCAGAAACAGAATAGATTTGAAAGAGAGTAAGGGCAGATAATTCACAATTCATAATTCTTGTGGACAATGAATGAAGTCATGAGCTAGGAATTCATAGCTAAAAAGAATTGCTTTGTTCTACATAATCTGTAATAAAACATATAACTTGTTGGCAGGAAACATTAGAGAGGACAGATCATAATTAAATTGAAGAAGGAAATAAATGGAAATTAATGATCTGGTCCATTACAGAGCAATTAGATCAGTGCTACTTCTAACATAAAATATCCCTAAGTAACAAGAAACTGGAAGGATTCTGTAGAAAGAAAAAATAATTGCATTATCCATGTTTAGTTTTTCAGTATTCTTTCTCTAATTATACACCTCTGACCGATGGATAAAAGATCAGGAAAGAAAAAGTCTCTTCGTTTAGAAAGAACTACAGACCTAGATCAAACAACTTACATGTGTCCCCC